>CM059446.1:1002192-1255720 GCA_030390025.1 Squalus acanthias | reverse complement strand
TCTCAAACACTCCCAGGGCAGGTACAGCACGGGTTAGATACACAGTAAAGCTCCCTCTACACTGTCCCATCAAACACTCCCAGGGCAGGTACAGCACAGGGTTAGATACAGAGTAAAGCTCCCTCTACACTGTCCCATCAAACACTCCCAGGGCAGGTACAGCACGGGGTCAGATACAGAGTAAAGCTCCCACTACACTGTCCCATCAAACACTCCCAGGGCAGGTACGGCATGGGTTAGATACAGAGTAAAGCTCCCTCTACACTGTCCCATCAAACACTCCCAGGGCAGGAACAGCACGGGTTAGATACAGAGTAAAGCTCCTCTGTACTGTCCCATCAAACACTCCCAGGGCAGGTACAGCACGGGGTTAGACACAGAGTAAAGCTCCTCTACACTGTCCCATCAAACACTCCCAGGGCAGGTACAGCACGGGGTTAGATACAGAGTAAAGCTCCTTCTATACTGTCCCATGAAACACTCCCAGGGCAGGAACAGCACGGGGTAGATACAGAGTAAAGCTTCCTCTATACTGTCCCATCAAACACTCCCAGGACAGTTACAGCACAGGGTTAGATACAGAGCAACGCTCTCTCTACAATGTCCCATCAAACACTCCCAGGGCAGGTACAGCACGGGTTAGATACAGAGTAAAGCTCCCTCTACACTGTCCCATCAGACACTCCCAGGGCACGTACAGCACAGGTTAGATACAGAGTAAAGCTCCATCTACACTGTCCCCATCAAACACTCCCAGGGCAGGTACAGCACGGGTTAGATACAGAGTAAAGCTCTGCACACTGTCCCATCAAACACTCCCAGGGCAGGTACAGCATGGGTTAGATACAGTGTAAAGCTCCCTCTACACTGTCCCATCAAACACTCCCAGGGCAGGTACAGCACAGGTTAGATACAGAGTAAAGCTCCCTCTACACTGTCCCATCAAACACTCCCAGGGCAGGTACAGCACGGGGTTAGGTACAGAGTAAAGCTCCTTCTTCACTGTCCCATCAAACACTCCCAGGGCAGGTCCAGCACGGGTTAGATACAGAGTAAAGCTCCCTCTTCACTGTCCCCATCAAACACTCCCAGGGCAGGTACAGCACGCATTAGATACAGAGTAAAGCTCCCTCTACACTGTCCCATCAAACACTCCCAGGGCAGGTACAGCACGGGGTTAGATACAGAGTAAAGCTCCTTCTATACTGTCCCATGAAACACTCCCAGGGCAGGAACAGCACGGGGTAGATACAGAGTAAAGCTCCTCAAAACTGTCCCATCAAACACTCCCAGGACAGTTACAGCACAGGGTTAGATACAGAGCAACGCTCTCTCTACAATGTCCCATCAAACACTCCCAGGGCAGGTACAGCACGGGTTAGATACAGAGTAAAGCTCCCTCTACACTGTCCCATCAGACACTCCCAGGGCACGTACAGCACAGGTTAGATACAGAGTAAAGCTCCATCTACACTGTCCCATCAAACACTCCCAGGGCAGGTACAGCACGGGTTAGATACAGAGTAAAGCTCCTCTACACTGTCCCATCAAACACTCCCAGGGCAGGTACAGCATGGGTTAGATACAGTGTAAAGCTCCCTCTACACTGTCCCATCAAACACTCCCAGGGCAGGTACAGCACAGGTTAGATACAGAGTAAAGCTCCCTCTACACTGTCCCATCAAACACTCCCAGGGCAGGTACAGCACTGGGTTAGATACAGAGTAAAGCTCCCTCTACACTGTCCCATCAAACACTCCCAGGGCAGGTACAGCACAGGGTTAGATACAGAGTAAAGCTCCCTCTACACTGTCCCATCAAACACTCCCAGGGCAGGTACAGCACGGGTTAGATACAGAGTAAAGCTCCCTCTACACTGTCCCATCAAACACTCCCAGGGCAGGTACAGCACGGGTTAGATACAGAGTAAAGCTCCCTCTACACTGTCCCCATCAAACACTCCCAGTGCAGGAACAGCACGGGTTAGATACAGAGTAAAGCTCCCTCTACACTGTCCCATCAAAC
Source organism: Squalus acanthias (assembly GCA_030390025.1). Lineage (NCBI taxonomy): Eukaryota > Metazoa > Chordata > Chondrichthyes > Squaliformes > Squalidae > Squalus > Squalus acanthias. Next base: position 1,253,695 of record CM059446.1, on the reverse strand, counting down.
ACTCCCAGTGCAGGTACAGCACGGGTTAAATACAGAGTAAAGCTCCGTCTACACTGTCCCATCAAACACTCCCAGGGCAGGTACAGCACGCATTAGATACAGAGTAAAGCTCCCTCTACACTGTCCCATCAAACACTCCCAGGGCAGGTACAGCACGGGGTCAGATACAGAGTAAAGCTCCCACTACACTGTCCCATCAAACACTCCCAGGGCAGGTACGGCATGGGTTAGACACAGAGTAAAGCTCCTTCTACACTTTCCCATCAAACACTCCCAGGGCAGGTACAGCACGGGTTAGTAACAGAGTAAAGCTCCTTCTATACTGTCCCATGAAACACTCCCAGGGCAGGAACAGCACGGGGTAGATACAGAGTAAAGCTTCCTCTATACTGTCCCATCAAACACTCCCAGGACAGTTACAGCACGGGTTAGATACAGAGTAAAGCTCCCTCTACACTGTCCCATCAAACACTCCCAGGGCAGGTACAGCACGGGGTTAGATACAGAGTAAAGCTCCCTCTACACTGTCCCATCAAACACTCCCAGGGCAGGTACAGCACAGGGTTAGATACAGAGTAAAGCTCCCTCTACATTGTCCCATTAAACACTCCCAGGGCAGGAACAGCACGGGTTAGATACAGAGTAAAGCTTCCTCTGTACTGTCCCATCAAACACTCCCAGGGCAGGTACAGCACGGGGTTAGACACAGAGTAAAGCTCCTTCTACACTTTCCCATCAAACACTCCCAGGGCAGGTACAGCACGGGTTAGTAACAGAGTAAAGCTCCCTCTACACTGTCCCATCAAACACTCCCAGGGCAGGTACAGCACGGGTTAGATACAGAGTAAAGCTCCCTCTACACTGTCCCATCAAACACTCCCAGGGCAGGTACAGCACGGGTTAGATACAGAGTAAAGCTCCCTCTACACTGTCCCATCAAACACTCCCAGGGCAGGTACAGCACGGGTTAGATACAGAGTAAAGCTCCCTCTACACTGTCCCATCAAACACTCCCAGGGCAGGTACAGCACGCAGTTAGATACAGAGTAAAGCTCCCTCTACACTGTCCCATCAAACACTCCCAGGGCAGGTACAGCACGGGGTTAGGTACAGAGTAAAGCTCCTTCTTCACTGTCCCATCAAACACTCCCAGGGCAGGTCCAGCACGGGTTAGATACAGAGTAAAGCTCCCTCTTCACTGTCCCCATCAAACACTCCCAGTGCAGGAACAGCACGGGTTAGATACAGAGTAAAGCTCCCTCTACACTGTCCCATCAAACACTCCCAGTGCAGGTACAGCACGGGTTAAATACAGAGTAAAGCTCCGTCTACACTGTCCCATCAAACACTCCCAGGGCAGGTACAGCACGCATTAGATACAGAGTAAAGCTCCCTCTACACTGTCCCATCAAACACTCCCAGGGCAGGTACAGCACGGGGTCAGATACAGAGTAAAGCTCCCTCTACACTGTCCCATCAAACACTCCTAGGGCAGGTACGGCATGGGTTAGATACAGAGTAAAGCTCCCTCGACATTGTCCCATTAAACACTCCCAGGGCAGGAACAGCACGGGTTAGATACAGAGTAAAGCTTCCTCTGTACTGTCCCATCAAACACTCCCAGGGCAGGTACAGCACGGGTTAGATACAGAGTAAAGCTTCCTCTGTACTGTCCCATCAAACACTCCCAGGACAGTTACAGCACAGGGTTAGATACAGAGTAACGCTCTCCCTAAACTGTCCCATCAAACACTCCCAGGGCAGGTACAGCACGGGTTAGATACAGAGTAAAGCTCCCTCTACACTGTCCCATCAAACACTCCCAGGGCAGGTACAGCACGGGTTAGATACAGAGTAAAGTTCCCTCTACACTGTTCCATCAAACACTCACAGGGCAGGTATAGCACGGGGTTAGACACAGAGTAAAGCTCCTTCTACACTTTCCCATCAAACACTCCCAGGGCAGGTACAGCACGGGTTAGTAACAGAGTAAAGCTCCTTCTATACTGTCCCATGAAACACTCCCAGGGCAGGAACAGCACGGGGTAGATACAGAGTAAAGCTTCCTCTATACTGTCCCATCAAACACTCCCAGGACAGTTACAGCACAGGGTTAGATACAGAGCAACGCTCTCTCTACAATGTCCCATCAAACACTCCCAGGGCAGGTACAGCACGGGGTTAGATACACAGTAAAGCTCCCTCTACACTGTCCCATCAAACACTCCCAGGGCAGGTACAGCACAGGGTTAGATACAGAGTAAAGCTCCCTCTACACTGTCCCATCAAACACTCCCAGGGCAGGTACAGCACGGGGTTAGGTACAGAGTAAAGCTCCTTCTTCACTGTCCCATCAAACACTCCCAGGGCAGGTCCAGCACGGGTTAGATACAGAGTAAAGCTCCCTCTTCACTGTCCCCATCAAACACTCCCAGTGCAGGAACAGCACGGGTTAGATACAGAGTAAAGCTCCCTCTACACTGTCCCATCAAACACTCCCAGTGCAGGTACAGCACGGGTTAAATACAGAGTAAAGCTCCGTCTACACTGTCCCATCAAACACTCCCAGGGCAGGTACAGCACGCATTAGATACAGAGTAAAGCTCCCTCTACACTGTCCCATCAAACACTCCCAGGGCAGGTACAGCACGGGGTCAGATACAGAGTAAAGCTCCCTCTACACTGTCCCATCAAACACTCCTAGGGCAGGTACGGCATGGGTTAGATACAGAGTAAAGCTCCCTCGACATTGTCCCATTAAACACTCCCAGGGCAGGAACAGCACGGGTTAGATACAGAGTAAAGCTTCCTCTGTACTGTCCCATCAAACACTCCCAGGGCAGGTACAGCACGGGTTAGATACAGAGTAAAGCTTCCTCTGTACTGTCCCATCAAACACTCCCAGGACAGTTACAGCACAGGGTTAGATACAGAGTAACGCTCTCCCTAAACTGTCCCATCAAACACTCCCAGGGCAGGTACAGCACGGGTTAGATACAGAGTAAAGCTCCCTCTACACTGTCCCATCAAACACTCCCAGGGCAGGTACAGCACGGGTTAGATACAGAGTAAAGCTCCCTCTACACTGTTCCATCAAACACTCACAGGGCAGGTATAGCACGGGGTTAGACACAGAGTAAAGCTCCTTCTACACTTTCCCATCAAACACTCCCAGGGCAGGTACAGCACGGGTTAGTAACAGAGTAAAGCTCCCTCTACACTGTCCCATCAAACATTCCCAGGGCAGGTACAGCACGGGTTAGATACAGATTAAAGCTCCCTCTACACTGTCCCATCAAACACTCCCAGGGCAGGTACAGCACGGGTTAGATACAGAGTAAAGCTCTGCACACTGTCCCATCAAACACTCCCAGGGCAGGTACAGCATGGGTTAGATACAGTGTAAAGCTCCCTCTACACTGTCCCATCAAACACTCCCAGGGCAGGTACAGCACAGGTTAGATACAGAGTAAAGCTCCCTCTACACTGTCCCATCAAACACTCCCAGGGCAGGTACAGCACGGGGTTAGGTACAGAGTAAAGCTCCTTCTTCACTGTCCCATCAAACACTCCCAGGGCAGGTCCAGCACGGGTTAGATACAGAGTAAAGCTCCCTCTTCACTGTCCCCATCAAACACTCCCAGTGCAGGTACAGCACGGGTTAAATACAGAGTAAAGCTCCGTCTACACTGTCCCATCAAACACTCCCAGGGCAGGTACAGCACGCATTAGATACAGAGTAAAGCTCCCTCTACACTGTCCCATCAAACACTCCCAGGGCAGGTACAGCACGGGGTCAGATACAGAGTAAAGCTCCCACTACACTGTCCCATCAAACACTCCCAGGGCAGGTACGGCATGGGTTAGATACAGAGTAAAGCTCCCTCTACATTGTCCCATTAAACACTCCCAGGGCAGGAACAGCACGGGTTAGATACAGAGTAAAGCTTCCTCTGTACTGTCCCATCAAACACTCCCAGGGCAGGTACAGCACGGGGTTAGACACAGAGTAAAGCTCCTTCTACACTTTCCCATCAAACACTCCCAGGGCAGGTACAGCACGGGTTAGTAACAGAGTAAAGCTCCTTCTATACTGTCCCATGAAACACTCCCAGGGCAGGAACAGCACGGGGTAGATACAGAGTAAAGCTTCCTCTATACTGTCCCATCAAACACTCCCAGGACAGTTACAGCACAGGGTTAGATACAGAGCAACGCTCTCTCTACAATGTCCCATCAAACACTCCCAGGGCAGGTACAGCACGGGGTTAGATACACAGTAAAGCTCCCTCTACACTGTCCCATCAAACACTCCCAGGGCAGGTACAGCACAGGGTTAGATACAGAGTAAAGCTCCCTCTACACTGTCCCATCAAACACTCCCAGGGCAGGTACAGCACGGGGTCAGATACAGAGTAAAGCTCCCACTACACTGTCCCATCAAACACTCCCAGGGCAGGTACGGCATGGGTTAGATACAGAGTAAAGCTCCCTCTACATTGTCCCATTAAACACTCCCAGGGCAGGAACAGCACGGGTTAGATACAGAGTAAAGCTTCCTCTGTACTGTCCCATCAAACACTCCCAGGGCAGGTACAGCACGGGGTTAGACACAGAGTAAAGCTCCTTCTACACTTTCCCATCAAACACTCCCAGGGCAGGTACAGCACGGGGTTAGATACAGAGTAAAGCTCCTTCTATACTGTCCCATGAAACACTCCCAGGGCAGGAACAGCACGGGGTAGATACAGAGTAAAGCTTCCTCTATACTGTCCCATCAAACACTCCCAGGACAGTTACAGCACAGGGTTAGATACAGAGCAACGCTCTCTCTACAATGTCCCATCAAACACTCCCAGGGCAGGTACAGCACGGGTTAGATACAGAGTAAAGCTCCCTCTACACTGTCCCATCAGACACTCCCAGGGCACGTACAGCACAGGTTAGATACAGAGTAAAGCTCCATCTACACTGTCCCCATCAAACACTCCCAGGGCAGGTACAGCACGGGTTAGATACAGAGTAAAGCTCTGCACACTGTCCCATCAAACACTCCCAGGGCAGGTACAGCATGGGTTAGATACAGTGTAAAGCTCCCTCTACACTGTCCCATCAAACACTCCCAGGGCAGGTACAGCACAGGTTAGATACAGAGTAAAGCTCCCTCTACACTGTCCCATCAAACACTCCCAGGGCAGGTACAGCACGGGGTTAGGTACAGAGTAAAGCTCCTTCTTCACTGTCCCATCAAACACTCCCAGGGCAGGTCCAGCATGGGTTAGATACAGAGTAAAGCTCCCTCTTCACTGTCCCCATCAAACACTCCCAGGGCAGGTACAGCACGCATTAGATACAGAGTAAAGCTCCCTCTACACTGTCCCATCAAACACTCCCAGGGCAGGTACAGCACGGGGTTAGATACAGAGTAAAGCTCCTTCTATACTGTCCCATGAAACACTCCCAGGGCAGGAACAGCACGGGGTAGATACAGAGTAAAGCTTCCTCAAAACTGTCCCATCAAACACTCCCAGGACAGTTACAGCACAGGGTTAGATACAGAGCAACGCTCTCTCTACAATGTCCCATCAAACACTCCCAGGGCAGGTACAGCACGGGTTAGATACAGAGTAAAGCTCCCTCTACACTGTCCCATCAGACACTCCCAGGGCACGTACAGCACAGGTTAGATACAGAGTAAAGCTCCATCTACACTGTCCCCATCAAACACTCCCAGGGCAGGTACAGCACGGGTTAGATACAGAGTAAAGCTCTGCACACTGTCCCATCAAACACTCCCAGGGCAGGTACAGCATGGGTTAGATACAGTGTAAAGCTCCCTCTACACTGTCCCATCAAACACTCCCAGGGCAGGTACAGCACAGGTTAGATACAGAGTAAAGCTCTGCACACTGTCCCATCAAACACTCCCAGGGCAGGTACAGCATGGGTTAGATACAGTGTAAAGCTCCCTCTACACTGTCCCATCAAACACTCCCAGGGCAGGTACAGCACGGGTTAGATACAGAGTAAAGCTCCCTCTACACTGTCCCATCAAACACTCCCAGGGCAGGTACAGCACGGGTTAGATACAGAGTAAAGCTTCCTCTGTACTGTCCCATCAAACACTCCCAGGGCAGGTACAGCACGGGGTTAGACACAGAGTAAAGCTCCTTCTACACTGTCCCATCAAACACTCCCAGGGCAGGTACAGCACGGGTTAGTAACAGAGTAAAGCTCCCTCTACACTGTCCCATCAAACACTCCCAGGGCAGGTACAGCACGGGTTAGATACAGATTAAAGCTCCCTCTACACTGTCCCATCAAACACTCCCAGGGCAGGTACAGCACGGGTTAGATACAGAGTAAAGCTCCCTCTACACTGTCCCGTCAAACATTCCCAGTGCAGGTACATCACGGGTTAAATACAGAGTAAAGCTCCGTCTACACTGTCCCATCAAACACTCCCAGGGCAGGTACAGCACGCATTAGATACAGAGTAAAGCTCCCTCTGCACTGTCCCATCAAACGCTCCCAGGGCAGGTACAGCATGGGTTAGACACAGAGTAAAGCTCCCTCAACACTGTCCCATCAAACACTCCCAGGGCAGGTACAGCATGGTTTAGATACAGAATAAAGCTCCCTCTACACTGTCCCATCAGACACTCCCAGGGCAGGTACAGCACGGGTTAGAAACAGAGTAAAGCTCCCTCTACACTGTCCCATCAAACACTCCCAGGGCAGGTACAGCATGGGTTAGATACAGAGTAAAGCACCCTCTACACTGTCCCATCAAACACTCCCAGGACAGGTACTGCATGGGTTAGATACAGAATAAAGCTCCCTCTACACTGTCCCATGAAACACTCCCAGGGCAGGTACAGCACGGGTTAGATACAGAGTAAAGCTTCCTCTGTACTGTCCCATCAAACACTCCCAGGACAGTTACAGCACAGGTTTAGATACAGAGTAACGCTCTCTCTACACTGTCCCATCAAACACTCCCAGGGCAGGTACAGCACGGGTTAGATACAGAGTAAAGCTCCCTCTACACTATCCCATCAAACACTCCCAGGGCAGGTACAGCATGGGTTAGACACAGAGTAAAGCTCCCTCTACACTGTCCCATCAAACACTCCCAGGGCAGGTACAGCACTGGTTAGATACAGAGTAAAGCTCCCTCTACACTGTCCCATCAAACACTCCCAGGGCAGGTACAGCACGGGTTAGATACAGAGTAAAGCTCCCTCTACACTGTCCCATCAAACACTCCCAGGGCAGGTACAGCACGGGTTAGATACAGAGTAAAGCTCCCTCTACACTGTCCCATCAAACACTCCCAGGGCAGGTACAGCACACGGTTAGATACAGAGTAAAGCTCCCTCTACACTGTCCCATCAAACACTCCCAGGGCAGGTACAGCACGGGTTAGATACAGAGTAAAGCTCCCTCTACACTGTCCCATCAAACACTCCCAGGGCAGGTACAGCACAGGTTAGATACAGAGTAAAGCTCCCTCTACACTGTCCCATCAAACACTCCCAGGGCAGGTACAGCACGGGTTAGATACAGAGTAAAGCTCCCTCTACACTGTCCCATCAAACACTCCCAGGGCAGGTACAGCATGGGTTAGATACAGAGTAAAGCTCCCTCTACACTGTCCCATCAAACACTCCCAGGGCAGGTACAGCACGGGTTAGATACAGAGTAAAGCTCCCTCTACACTGTCCCATCAAACACTCCCAGGGCAGGTACAGCACAGGGTTAGATACAGAGTAACGCTCTCTCTACACTGTCCCATCAAACACTCCCAGGGCAGGTACAGCACGGGTTAGATACAGAGTAAAGCTCCCTTTACACTGTCCCATCAAACACTCCCAGGGCACGTACAGCACGGGTTAGATACAGAGTAAAGCTCCATCTACACTGTCCCATCAAACACTCCCAGGGCAGGTACAGCACAGGTTAGATACAGAGTAAAGCTCCCTCTACACTGTCCCATCAAACACTCCCAGGGCAGGTACTGCACGGGTTAGATACAGAGTAAAGCTCCCTCTACATTGTCCCATCAAACACTCCCAGGGCAGGTACAGCACGGGTTAGATACAGAGTAAAGCTCCCTCTACACTGTCCCATCAAACACTCCCAGGGCAGGTACAGCATGGGTTAGACACAGAGTAAAGCTCCCTCTACACTGTCCCATCAAACACTCCCAGGGCAGGTACAGCATGGTTTAGATACAGAATAAAGCTCCCTCTACACTGTCCCATCAAACACTCCCAGGGCAGGTACAGCACGGGTTAGAAACAGAGTAAAGCTCCCTCTACACTGTCCCATCAAACACTCCCAGGGCAGGTACAGCATGGGTTAGATACAGAGTAAAGCACCCTCTACACTGTCCCATCAAACACTCCCAGGACAGGTACTGCATGGGTTAGATACAGAATAAAGCTCCCTCTACACTGTCCCATGAAACACTCCCAGGGCAGGTACAGCACGGGTTAGATACAGAGTAAAGCTACCTCTGTACTGTCCCATCAAACACTCCCAGGCAGTTACAGCACAGGTTTAGATACAGAGTAAAGCTCCCTCTACACTGTCCCATCAAACACTCCCAGGGCAGGTACAGCATGGTTTAGATACAGAATAAAGCTCCCTCTACACTGTCCCATCAAACACTCCCAGGGCAGGTACAGCACGGGTTAGATACAGAGTAAATCTCCCTCTACACTGTCCCATCAAACACTCCCAGGGCAGGTACAGCACGGGTTAGATACAGAGTAAATCTCCCTCTACACTGTCCCATCAAACACTCCCAGGGCAGGTACAGCACACGTTAGATACAGAGTAAAGCTCCCTCTACACTGTCCCATCAAACACTCCCAGGGCAGGTACAGCACGGGTTGGATACAGAATAAAGCTCCCTCTACACTGTCCCATCAAACACTCCCAGGGCAGGTACAGCACAGGTTAGAAACAGAGTAAAGCTCCCTCTACACTGTCCCATCAAACACTCCCAGGGCAGTTACAGCACGGGTTAGATACAGAGTAAAGCACCCTCTACACAGTCCCATCAAACACTCCCAGGACAGGTACTGCATGGGTTAGATACAGAATAAAGCTCCCTCTACACTGTCCCATGAAACACTCCCAGGGCAGGTACAGCACGGGTTAGCTACAGAGTAAAGCTTCCTCTATACTGTCCCATCAAACACTCCCAGGACAGTTACAGCACAGGGTTAGATACAGAGTAACGCTCTCTCTACACTGTAACATCAAACACTCCCAGGGCAGGTACAGCACGGGTTAGATACAGAGTAAAGCTCCCTTTACACTGTCCCATCAAACACTCCCAGGGCACGTACAGCACGGGTTAGATACAGAGTAAAGCTCCATCTACACTGTCCCTATCAAACACTCCCAGGGCAGGTACAGCACAGGTGAGATACAGAGTAAAGCTCCCTCTACACTGTCCCATCAAACACTCCCAGGGCAGGTACTGCACGGGTTAGATACAGAGTAAAGCTCCCTCTACATTGTCCCATCAAACACTCCCAGGGCAGGTACAGCACGGGTTAGATACAGAGTAAAGCTCCCTCTACACTGTCCCATCAAACACTCCCAGGGCAGGTACAGCATGGGTTAGACACAGAGTAAAGCTCCCTCTACACTGTCCCATCAAACACTCCCAGGGCAGGTACAGCATGGTTTAGATACAGAATAAAGCTCCCTCTACACTGTCCCATCAAACACTCCCAGGGCAGGTACAGCACGGGTTAGAAACAGAGTAAAGCTCCCTCTACACTGTCCCATCAAACACTCCCAGGGCAGGTACAGCACGGGTTAGATACAGAGTAAAGCACCCTCTACACTGTCCCATCAAACACTCCCAGGACAGGTACTGCATGGGTTAGATACAGAATAAAGCTCCCTCTACACTGTCCCATCAAACACTCCCAGGACAGTTACAGCACAGGGTTCGATACAGAGTAACGCTCTCTCTACACTGTCCCATCAAACACTCCCAGGGCAGGTACAGCACGGGGTTAGGTACAGAGTAAAGCTCCTTCTTCACTCTCCCATCAAACACTCCCAGGGCAGGTCCAGCACGGGTTAGATACAGAGTAAAGCTCCCACTTCACTGTCCCCATCAAACACTCCCAGTGCAGGTACAGCACGGGTTAGATACAGAGTAAAGCTCCCTCTACACTGTCCCATCAAACACTCCCAGTGCAGGTACAGCACGGGTTAAATACAGAGTAAAGCTCCGTCTACACTGTCCCATCAAACACTCCCAGGGCAGGTACAGCACGGGGTCAGATACAGAGTAAAGCTCCCTCTACACTGTCCCATCAAACAGTCCCAGGGCAGGTACGGCATGGGTTAGATACAGAGTAAAGCTCCCTCTACATTGTCCCATTAAACACTCCCAGGGCAGGTACAGCACGGGTTAGATACAGAGAAAAGCTTCCTCTGTACTGTCCCATCAAACACTCCCAGGACAGTTACAGCACAGGGTTAGATACAGAGTAACGCTCTCTCTAAACTGTCCCATCAAACACTCCCAGGGCAGGTACAGCACGGGTTAGATACAGAGTAAAGCTCCCTCTACACTGTCCCATCAAACACTCCCAGGGCACGTACAGCACGCGTTAGATACAGAGTAAAGCTCCAGCTACACTGTCCCCATCAAACACTCCCAGGGCAGGTACAGCACAGGTTAGATAAAGAGTAAAGCTCCCTCTACACTGTCCCATCAAACAACCCCAGGGCAGGTACAGCACGGGTTAGATAAAGAGTAAAGCTCCCTCTACACTGTTCCATCAAACACTCCCAGGGCAGGTATAGCACGGGGTTAGACACAGAGTAAAGCTCCTTCTACAGTTTCCCATCAAACACTCCCAGGGCAGGTACAGCACGGGTTAGTAACAGAGTAAAGCTCCCTCTACACTGTCCCATCAAACACTCCCAGGGCAGGTACAGCACGGGTTTGATACAGATTAAAGCTCCCTCTACACTGTCCCATCAAACACTCCCAGGGCAGGTACAGCACGGGTTCGATACAGAGTAAAGCTCCCTCTACACTGTCCATCAAACATTCCCAGTGCAGTACAGCACGGGTTAGATACAGAGTAAAGCTCCCTCTACACTGTCCCATCAAACACTCCCAGGGCAGGTACAGCACGGGTTAGATACAGAGTAAAGCTCCCTCTACACTGTCCCATCAAACACTCCCAGGGCAGGTACAGCACGGGTTAGATACAGAGTAAAGCTCCCTCTACACTGTCCCATCAAACACTCCCAGGGCAGGTACAGCACGGGTTAGATACAGAGTAAAGCTCCTCTACACTGTCCCATCAAACACTCCCAGGGCAGGTACAGCACGGGTTAGATACAGAGTAAAGCTCCCTCTACACTGTCCCATCAAACACTCCCAGGGCAGGTACAGCACGGGTTAGATACAGAGTAAAGCTCCCTCTACACTGTCCCATCAAACACTCCCAGGGCAGGTACAGCACGGGTTAGATACAGAGTAAAGCTCCCTCTACACTGTCCCATCAAACACTCCCAGGGCAGGTACAGCACGGGTTAGATACAGAGTAAAGCTCCCTCTACACTGTCCCATCAAACACTCCCAGGGCAGGTACAGCACGGGTTAGATACAGAGTAAAGCTCCCTCTACACTGTCCCATCAAACACTCCCAGGGCAGGTACAGCACGGGTTAGATACAGAGTAAAGCTCCCTCTACACTGTCCCATCAAACACTCCCAGGGCAGGTACAGCACGGGTTAGATACAGAGTAAAGCTCCCTCTACACTGTCCCATCAAACACTCCCAGGGCAGGTACAGCACGGGTTAGATACAGAGTAAAGCTCCCTCTACACTGTCCCATCAAACACTCCCAGGGCAGGTACAGCACGGGTTAGATACAGAGTAAAGCTCCCTCTACACTGTCCCATCAAACACTCCCAGGGCAGGTACAGCACGGGTTAGATACAGAGTAAAGCTCCCTCTACACTGTCCCATCAAACACTCCCAGGGCAGGTACAGCACGGGTTAGATACAGAGTAAAGCTCCCTCTACACTGTCCCATCAAACACTCCCAGGGCAGGTACAGCACGGGTTAGATACAGAGTAAAGCTCCCTCTACACTGTCCCATCAAACACTCCCAGGGCAGGTACAGCACGGGTTAGATACAGAGTAAAGCTCCCTCTACACTGTCCCATCAAACACTCCCAGGGCAGGTACAGCACGGGTTAGATACAGAGTAAAGCTCCCTCTACACTGTCCCATCAAACACTCCCAGGGCAGGTACAGCACGGGTTAGATACAGAGTAAAGCTCCCTCTACACTGTCCCATCAAACACTCCCAGGGCAGGTACAGCACGGGTTAGATACAGAGTAAAGCTCCCTCTACACTGTCCCATCAAACACTCCCAGGGCAGGTACAGCACGGGTTAGATACAGAGTAAAGCTCCCTCTACACTGTCCCATCAAACACTCCCAGGGCAGGTACAGCACGGGTTAGATACAGAGTAAAGCTCCCTCTACACTGTCCCATCAAACACTCCCAGGGCAGGTACAGCACGGGTTAGATACAGAGTAAAGCTCCCTCTACACTGTCCCATCAAACACTCCCAGGGCAGGTACAGCACGGGTTAGATACAGAGTAAAGCTCCCTCTACACTGTCCCATCAAACACTCCCAGGGCAGGTACAGCACGGGTTAGATACAGAGTAAAGCTCCCTCTACACTGTCCCATCAAACACTCCCAGGGCAGGTACAGCACGGGTTAGATACAGAGTAAAGCTCCCTCTACACTGTCCCATCAAACACTCCCAGGGCAGGTACAGCACGGGTTAGATACAGAGTAAAGCTCCCTCTACACTGTCCCATCAAACACTCCCAGGGCAGGTACAGCACGGGTTAGATACAGAGTAAAGCTCCCTCTACACTGTCCCATCAAACACTCCCAGGGCAGGTACAGCACGGGTTAGATACAGAGTAAAGCTCCCTCTACACTGTCCCATCAAACACTCCCAGGGCAGGTACAGCACGGGTTAGATACAGAGTAAAGCTCCCTCTACACTGTCCCATCAAACACTCCCAGGGCAGGTACAGCACGGGTTAGATACAGAGTAAAGCTCCCTCTACACTGTCCCATCAAACACTCCCAGGGCAGGTACAGCACGGGTTAGATACAGAGTAAAGCTCCCTCTACACTGTCCCATCAAACACTCCCAGGGCAGGTACAGCACGGGTTAGATACAGAGTAAAGCTCCCTCTACACTGTCCCATCAAACACTCCCAGGGCAGGTACAGCACGGGTTAGATACAGAGTAAAGCTCCCTCTACACTGTCCCATCAAACACTCCCAGGGCAGGTACAGCACGGGTTAGATACAGAGTAAAGCTCCCTCTACACTGTCCCATCAAACACTCCCAGGGCAGGTACAGCACGGGTTAGATACAGAGTAAAGCTCCCTCTACACTGTCCCATCAAACACTCCCAGGGCAGGTACAGCACGGGTTAGATACAGAGTAAAGCTCCCTCTACACTGTCCCATCAAACACTCCCAGGGCAGGTACAGCACGGGTTAGATACAGAGTAAAGCTCCCTCTACACTGTCCCATCAAACACTCCCAGGGCAGGTACAGCACGGGTTAGATACAGAGTAAAGCTCCCTCTACACTGTCCCATCAAACACTCCCAGGGCAGGTACAGCACGGGTTAGATACAGAGTAAAGCTCCCTCTACACTGTCCCATCAAACACTCCCAGGGCAGGTACAGCACGGGTTAGATACAGAGTAAAGCTCCCTCTACACTGTCCCATCAAACACTCCCAGGGCAGGTACAGCACGGGTTAGATACAGAGTAAAGCTCCCTCTACACTGTCCCATCAAACACTCCCAGGGCAGGTACAGCACGGGTTAGATACAGAGTAAAGCTCCCTCTACACTGTCCCATCAAACACTCCCAGGGCAGGTACAGCACGGGTTAGATACAGAGTAAAGCTCCCTCTACACTGTCCCATCAAACACTCCCAGGGCAGGTACAGCACGGGTTAGATACAGAGTAAAGCTCCCTCTACACTGTCCCATCAAACACTCCCAGGGCAGGTACAGCACGGGTTAGATACAGAGTAAAGCTCCCTCTACACTGTCCCATCAAACACTCCCAGGGCAGGTACAGCACGGGTTAGATACAGAGTAAAGCTCCCTCTACACTGTCCCATCAAACACTCCCAGGGCAGGTACAGCACGGGTTAGATACAGAGTAAAGCTCCCTCTACACTGTCCCATCAAACACTCCCAGGGCAGGTACAGCACGGGTTAGATACAGAGTAAAGCTCCCTCTACACTGTCCCATCAAACACTCCCAGGGCAGGTACAGCACGGGTTAGATACAGAGTAAAGCTCCCTCTACACTGTCCCATCAAACACTCCCAGGGCAGGTACAGCACGGGTTAGATACAGAGTAAAGCTCCCTCTACACTGTCCCATCAAACACTCCCAGGGCAGGTACAGCACGGGTTAGATACAGAGTAAAGCTCCCTCTACACTGTCCCATCAAACACTCCCAGGGCAGGTACAGCACGGGTTAGATACAGAGTAAAGCTCCCTCTACACTGTCCCATCAAACACTCCCAGGGCAGGTACAGCACGGGTTAGATACAGAGTAAAGCTCCCTCTACACTGTCCCATCAAACACTCCCAGGGCAGGTACAGCACGGGTTAGATACAGAGTAAAGCTCCCTCTACACTGTCCCATCAAACACTCCCAGGGCAGGTACAGCACGGGTTAGATACAGAGTAAAGCTCCCTCTACACTGTCCCATCAAACACTCCCAGGGCAGGTACAGCACGGGTTAGATACAGAGTAAAGCTCCCTCTACACTGTCCCATCAAACACTCCCAGGGCAGGTACAGCACGGGTTAGATACAGAGTAAAGCTCCCTCTACACTGTCCCATCAAACACTCCCAGGGCAGGTACAGCACGGGTTAGATACAGAGTAAAGCTCCCTCTACACTGTCCCATCAAACACTCCCAGGGCAGGTACAGCACGGGTTAGATACAGAGTAAAGCTCCCTCTACACTGTCCCATCAAACACTCCCAGGGCAGGTACAGCACGGGTTAGATACAGAGTAAAGCTCCCTCTACACTGTCCCATCAAACACT
The DNA here is from genome assembly GCA_030390025.1 of Squalus acanthias. NCBI lineage: Eukaryota > Metazoa > Chordata > Chondrichthyes > Squaliformes > Squalidae > Squalus > Squalus acanthias. The sequence goes on along the minus strand of CM059446.1, from coordinate 1,238,513 downwards.
CCCAGGGCAGGTACAGCACGGGTTAGATACAGAGTAAAGCTCCCTCTACACTGTCCCATCAAACACTCCCAGGGCAGGTACAGCACGGGTTAGATACAGAGTAAAGCTCCCTCTACACTGTCCCATCAAACACTCCCAGGGCAGGTACAGCACGGGTTAGATACAGAGTAAAGCTCCCTCTACACTGTCCCATCAAACACTCCAGGGCAGGTACAGCACGGGTTAGATACAGAGTAAAGCTCCCTCTACACTGTCCCATCAAACACTCCCAGGGCAGGTACAGCACGGGTTAGATACAGAGTAAAGCTCCCTCTACACTGTCCCATCAAACACTCCCAGGGCAGGTACAGCACGGGTTAGATACAGAGTAAAGCTCCCTCTACACTGTCCCATCAAACACTCCCAGGGCAGGTACAGCACGGGTTAGATACAGAGTAAAGCTCCCTCTACACTGTCCCATCAAACACTCCCAGGGCAGGTACAGCACGGGTTAGATACAGAGTAAAGCTCCCTCTACACTGTCCCATCAAACACTCCCAGGGCAGGTACAGCACGGGTTAGATACAGAGTAAAGCTCCCTCTACACTGTCCCATCAAACACTCCCAGGGCAGGTACAGCACGGGTTAGATACAGAGTAAAGCTCCCTCTACACTGTCCCATCAAACACTCCCAGGGCAGGTACAGCACGGGTTAGATACAGAGTAAAGCTTCCTCTACACTGTCCCATCAAACACTCCCAGGGCAGGTACAGCACGGGTTAGATACAGAGTAAAGCTCCCTCTACACTGTCCATCAAATACTTCCAGGGCAGGTACAGCACGGGTTAGATACAGAGTAAAGCTCCCTCTACACTGTCCCATCAAACACTCCAGGGCAGGTACAGCACGGGTTAGATACAGAGTAAAGCTCCCTCTACACTGTCCCATCAAACACTCCCAGGGCAGGTACAGCACGGGTTAGATACAGAGTAAAGCTCCCTCTACACTGTCCCATCAAACACTCCCAGGGCAGGTACAGCACAGGTTAGATACAGAGTAAAGCTCCCTCTACACTGTCCCATCAAACACTCCCAGGGCAGGTACAGCACGGGTTAGATACAGAGTAAAGCTCCCTCTACACTGTCCCATCAAACACTCCCAGGGCAGGTACAGCACGGGTTAGATACAGAGTAAAGCTCCTCTACACTGTCCCATCAAACACTCCCAGGGCAGGTACAGCACGGGTTAGATACAGAGTAAAGCTCCCTCTACACTGTCCCATCAAACACTCCCAGGGCAGGTACAGCACGGGTTAGATACAGAGTAAAGCTCCCTCTACACTGTCCCATCAAACACTCCCAGGGCAGGTACAGCACGGGTTAGATACAGAGTAAAGCTCCCTCTACACTGTCCCATCAAACACTCCCAGGGCAGGTACAGCACGGGTTAGATACAGAGTAAAGCTCCCTCTACACTGTCCCATCAAACACTCCCAGGGCAGGTACAGCACGGGTTAGATACAGAGTAAAGCTCTCTACACTGTCCCATCAGGTACAGCACCAGGGCAGGTACAGCAGCGGGTTAGATACAGAGTAAAGCTCCCTCTACACTGTCCCATCAAACACTCCAGGGCAGGTACAGCACGGGTTAGATACAGAGTAAAGCTCCCTCTACACTGTCCCATCAAACACTCCCAGGGCAGGTACAGCACGGGTTAGATACAGAGTAAAGCTCCCTCTACACTGTCCCATCAAACACTCCCAGGGCAGGTACAGCACGGGTTAGATACAGAGTAAAGCTCCCTCTACACTGTCCCATCAAACACTCCCAGGGCAGGTACAGCACGGGTTAGATACAGAGTAAAGCTCCCTCTACACTGTCCCATCAAACACTCCCAGGGCAGGTACAGCACGGGTTAGATACAGAGTAAAGCTCCCTCTACACTGTCCCATCAAACACTCCCAGGGCAGGTACAGCACGGGTTAGATACAGAGTAAAGCTCCCTCTACACTGTCCCATCAAACACTCCCAGGGCAGGTACAGCACGGGTTAGATACAGAGTAAAGCTCCCTCTACACTGTCCCATCAAACACTCCCAGGGCAGGTACAGCACGGGTTAGATACAGAGTAAAGCTCCCTCTACACTGTCCCATCAAACACTCCCAGGGCAGGTACAGCACGGGTTAGATACAGAGTAAAGCTCCCTCTACACTGTCCCATCAAACACTCCCAGGGCAGGTACAGCACGGGTTAGATACAGAGTAAAGCTCCCTCTACACTGTCCCATCAAACACTCCCAGGGCAGGTACAGCACGGGTTAGATACAGAGTAAAGCTCCCTCTACACTGTCCCATCAAACACTCCCAGGGCAGGTACAGCACGGGTTAGATACAGAGTAAAGCTCCCTCTACACTGTCCCATCAAACACTCCCAGGGCAGGTACAGCACGGGTTAGATACAGAGTAAAGCTCCCTCTACACTGTCCCATCAAACACTCCCAGGGCAGGTACAGCACGGGTTAGATACAGAGTAAAGCTCCCTCTACACTGTCCCATCAAACACTCCCAGGGCAGGTACAGCACGGGTTAGATACAGAGTAAAGCTCCCTCTACACTGTCCCATCAAACACTCCCAGGGCAGGTACAGCACGGGTTAGATACAGAGTAAAGCTCCCTCTACACTGTCCCATCAAACACTCCCAGGGCAGGTACAGCACGGGTTAGATACAGAGTAAAGCTCCCTCTACACTGTCCCATCAAACACTCCCAGGGCAGGTACAGCACGGGTTAGATACAGAGTAAAGCTCCCTCTACACTGTCCCATCAAACACTCCCAGGGCAGGTACAGCACGGGTTAGATACAGAGTAAAGCTCCCTCTACACTGTCCCATCAAACACTCCCAGGGCAGGTACAGCACGGGTTAGATACAGAGTAAAGCTCCCTCTACACTGTCCCATCAAACACTCCCAGGGCAGGTACAGCACGGGTTAGATACAGAGTAAAGCTCCCTCTACACTGTCCCATCAAACACTCCCAGGGCAGGTACAGCACGGGTTAGATACAGAGTAAAGCTCCCTCTACACTGTCCCATCAAACACTCCCAGGGCAGGTACAGCACGGGTTAGATACAGAGTAAAGCTCCCTCTACACTGTCCCATCAAACACTCCCAGGGCAGGTACAGCACGGGTTAGATACAGAGTAAAGCTCCCTCTACACTGTCCCATCAAACACTCCCAGGGCAGGTACAGCACGGGTTAGATACAGAGTAAAGCTCCCTCTACACTGTCCCATCAAACACTCCCAGGGCAGGTACAGCACGGGTTAGATACAGAGTAAAGCTCCCTCTACACTGTCCCATCAAACACTCCCAGGGCAGGTACAGCACGGTTAGATACAGAGTAAAGCTCCCTCTACACTGTCCCATCAAACACTCCCAGGGCAGGTACAGCACGGGTTAGATACAGAGTAAAGCTCCCTCTACACTGTCCCATCAAACACTCCCAGGGCAGGTACAGCACGGGTTAGATACAGAGTAAAGCTCCCTCTACACTGTCCCATCAAACACTCCCAGGGCAGGTACAGCACGGGTTAGATACAGAGTAAAGCTCCCTCTACACTGTCCCATCAAACACTCCCAGGGCAGGTACAGCACGGGTTAGATACAGAGTAAAGCTCCCTCTACACTGTCCCATCAAACACTCCCAGGGCAGGTACAGCACGGGTTAGATACAGAGTAAAGCTCCCTCTACACTGTCCCATCAAACACTCCCAGGGCAGGTACAGCACGGGTTAGATACAGAGTAAAGCTCCCTCTACACTGTCCCATCAAACACTCCCAGGGCAGGTACAGCACGGGTTAGATACAGAGTAAAGCTCCCTCTACACTGTCCCATCAAACACTCCCAGGGCAGGTACAGCACGGGTTAGATACAGAGTAAAGCTCCCTCTACACTGTCCCATCAAACACTCCCAGGGCAGGTACAGCACGGGTTAGATACAGAGTAAAGCTCCCTCTACACTGTCCCATCAAACACTCCCAGGGCAGGTACAGCACGGGTTAGATACAGAGTAAAGCTCCCTCTACACTGTCCCATCAAACACTCCCAGGGCAGGTACAGCACGGGTTAGATACAGAGTAAAGCTCCCTCTACACTGTCCCATCAAACACTCCCAGGGCAGGTACAGCACGGGTTAGATACAGAGTAAAGCTCCCTCTACACTGTCCCATCAAACACTCCCAGGGCAGGTACAGCACGGGTTAGATACAGAGTAAAGCTCCCTCTACACTGTCCCATCAAACACTCCCAGGGCAGGTACAGCACGGGTTAGATACAGAGTAAAGCTCCCTCTACACTGTCCCATCAAACACTCCCAGGGCAGGTACAGCACGGGTTAGATACAGAGTAAAGCTCCCTCTACACTGTCCCATCAAACACTCCCAGGGCAGGTACAGCACGGGTTAGATACAGAGTAAAGCTCCCTCTACACTGTCCCATCAAACACTCCCAGGGCAGGTACAGCACGGGTTAGATACAGAGTAAAGCTCCCTCTACACTGTCCCATCAAACACTCCCAGGGCAGGTACAGCACGGGTTAGATACAGAGTAAAGCTCCCTCTACACTGTCCCATCAAACACTCCCAGGCAGGTACAGCACGGGTTAGATACAGAGTAAAGCTCCCTCTACACTGTCCCATCAAACACTCCCAGGGCAGGTACAGCACGGGTTAGATACAGAGTAAAGCTCCCTCTACACTGTCCCATCAAACACTCCCAGGGCAGGTACAGCACGGGTTAGATACAGAGTAAAGCTCCCTCTACACTGTCCCATCAAACACTCCCAGGGCAGGTACAGCACGGGTTAGATACAGAGTAAAGCTCCCTCTACACTGTCCCATCAAACACTCCCAGGGCAGGTACAGCACGGGTTAGATACAGAGTAAAGCTCCCTCTACACTGTCCCATCAAACACTCCCAGGGCAGGTACAGCACGGGTTAGATACAGAGTAAAGCTCCCTCTACACTGTCCCATCAAACACTCCCAGGGCAGGTACAGCACGGGTTAGATACAGAGTAAAGCTCCCTCTACACTGTCCCATCAAACACTCCCAGGGCAGGTACAGCACGGGTTAGATACAGAGTAAAGCTCCCTCTACACTGTCCCATCAAACACTCCCAGGGCAGGTACAGCACGGGTTAGATACAGAGTAAAGCTCCCTCTACACTGTCCCATCAAACACTCCCAGGGCAGGTACAGCACGGGTTAGATACAGAGTAAAGCTCCCTCTACACTGTCCCATCAAACACTCCCAGGGCAGGTACAGCACGGGTTAGATACAGAGTAAAGCTCCTCTACACTGTCCCATCAAACACTCCCAGGGCAGGTACAGCACGGGTTAGATACAGAGTAAAGCTCCCTCTACACTGTCCCATCAAACACTCCCAGGGCAGGTACAGCACGGGTTAGATACAGAGTAAAGCTCCCTCTACACTGTCCCATCAAACACTCCCAGGGCAGGTACAGCACGGGTTAGATACAGAGTAAAGCTCCCTCTACACTGTCCCATCAAACACTCCCAGGGCAGGTACAGCACGGGTTAGATACAGAGTAAAGCTCCCTTACACTGTCCCATCAAACACTCCCAGGGCAGGTACAGCACGGGTTAGATACAGAGTAAAGCTCCCTCTACACTGTCCCATCAAACACTCCCAGGGCAGGTACAGCACGGGTTAGATACAGAGTAAAGCTCCCTCTACACTGTCCCATCAAACACTCCCAGGGCAGGTACAGCACGGGTTAGATACAGAGTAAAGCTCCCTCTACACTGTCCCATCAAACACTCCCAGGGCAGGTACAGCACGGGTTAGATACAGAGTAAAGCTCCCTCTACACTGTCCCATCAAACACTCCCAGGGCAGGTACAGCACGGGTTAGATACAGAGTAAAGCTCCCTCTACACTGTCCCATCAAACACTCCCAGGGCAGGTACAGCACGGGTTAGATACAGAGTAAAGCTCCCTCTACACTGTCCCATCAAACACTCCCAGGGCAGGTACAGCACGGGTTAGATACAGAGTAAAGCTCCCTCTACACTGTCCCATCAAACACTCCCAGGGCAGGTACAGCACGGGTTAGATACAGAGTAAAGCTCCCTCTACACTGTCCCATCAAACACTCCCAGGGCAGGTACAGCACGGGTTAGATACAGAGTAAAGCTCCCTCTACACTGTCCCATCAAACACTCCCAGGGCAGGTACAGCACGGGTTAGATACAGAGTAAAGCTCCCTCTACACTGTCCCATCAAACACTCCCAGGGCAGGTACAGCACGGGTTAGATACAGAGTAAAGCTCCCTCTACACTGTCCCATCAAACACTCCCAGGGCAGGTACAGCACGGGTTAGATACAGAGTAAAGCTCCCTCTACACTGTCCCATCAAACACTCCCAGGGCAGGTACAGCACGGGTTAGATACAGAGTAAAGCTCCCTCTACACTGTCCCATCAAACACTCCCAGGGCAGGTACAGCACGGGTTAGATACAGAGTAAAGCTCCCTCTACACTGTCCCATCAAACACTCCCAGGGCAGGTACAGCACGGGTTAGATACAGAGTAAAGCTCCCTCTACACTGTCCCATCAAACACTCCCAGGGCAGGTACAGCACGGGTTAGATACAGAGTAAAGCTCCCTCTACACTGTCCCATCAAACACTCCCAGGGCAGGTACAGCACGGGTTAGATACAGAGTAAAGCTCCCTCTACACTGTCCCATCAAACACTCCCAGGGCAGGTACAGCACGGGTTAGATACAGAGTAAAGCTCCCTCTACACTGTCCCATCAAACACTCCCAGGGCAGGTACAGCACGGGTTAGATACAGAGTAAAGCTCCCTCTACACTGTCCCATCAAACACTCCCAGGGCAGGTACAGCACGGGTTAGATACAGAGTAAAGCTCCCTCTACACTGTCCCATCAAACACTCCCAGGGCAGGTACAGCACGGGTTAGATACAGAGTAAAGCTCCCTCTACACTGTCCCATCAAACACTCCCAGGGCAGGTACAGCACGGGTTAGATACAGAGTAAAGCTCCCTCTACACTGTCCCATCAAACACTCCCAGGGCAGGTACAGCACGGGTTAGATACAGAGTAAAGCTCCCTCTACACTGTCCCATCAAACACTCCCAGGGCAGGTACAGCACGGGTTAGATACAGAGTAAAGCTCCCTCTACACTGTCCCATCAAACACTCCCAGGGCAGGTACAGCACGGGTTAGATACAGAGTAAAGCTCCCTCTACACTGTCCCATCAAACACTCCCAGGGCAGGTACACAGGTTAGATACAGAGTAAAGCTCCCTCTACACTGTCCCATCAAACACTCCCAGGGCAGGTACAGCACGGGTTAGATACAGAGTAAAGCTCCCTCTACACTGTCCCATCAAACACTCCCAGGGCAGGTACAGCACGGGTTAGATACAGAGTAAAGCTCCCTCTACACTGTCCCATCAAACACTCCCAGGGCAGGTACAGCACGGGTTAGATACAGAGTAAAGCTCCCTCTACACTGTCCCATCAAACACTCCCAGGGCAGGTACAGCACGGGTTAGATACAGAGTAAAGCTCCCTCTACACTGTCCCATCAAACACTCCCAGGGCAGGTACAGCACGGGTTAGATACAGAGTAAAGCTCCCTCTACACTGTCCCATCAAACACTCCCAGGGCAGGTACAGCACGGGTTAGATACAGAGTAAAGCTCCCTCTACACTGTCCCATCAAACACTCCCAGGGCAGGTACAGCACGGGTTAGATACAGAGTAAAGCTCCCTCTACACTGTCCCATCAAACACTCCCAGGGCAGGTACAGCACGGGTTAGATACAGAGTAAAGCTCCCTCTACACTGTCCCATCAAACACTCCCAGGGCAGGTACAGCACGGGTTAGATACAGAGTAAAGCTCCCTCTACACTGTCCCATCAAACACTCCCAGGGCAGGTACAGCACGGGTTAGATACAGAGTAAAGCTCCCTCTACACTGTCCCATCAAACACTCCCAGGGCAGGTACAGCACGGGTTAGATACAGAGTAAAGCTCCCTCTACACTGTCCCATCAAACACTCCCAGGGCAGGTACAGCACGGGTTAGATACAGAGTAAAGCTCCCTCTACACTGTCCCATCAAACACTCCCAGGGCAGGTACAGCACAGGGTTAGATACAGAGTAAAGCTCCCTCTACACTGTCCCATCAAACACTCCCAGGGCAGGTACAGCACGGGTTAGATACAGAGTAAAGCTCCCTCTACACTGTCCCATCAAACACTCCCAGGGCAGGTACAGCACGGGTTAGATACAGAGTAAAGCTCCCTCTACACTGTCCCATCAAACACTCCCAGGGCAGGTACAGCACGGGTTAGATACAGAGTAAAGCTCCCTCTACACTGTCCCATCAAACACTCCCAGGGCAGGTACAGCACGGGTTAGATACAGAGTAAAGCTCCCTCTACACTGTCCCATCAAACACTCCCAGGGCAGGTACAGCACGGGTTAGATACAGAGTAAAGCTCCCTCTACACTGTCCCATCAAACACTCCCAGGGCAGGTACAGCATGGGTTAGATACAGAGTAAAGCTCCCTCTACACTGTCCCATCAAACACTCCCAGGGCAGGTACAGCACGGGTTAGATACAGAGTAAAGCTCCCTCTACACTGTCCCATCAAACACTCCCAGGGCAGGTACAGCACGGGTTAGATACAGAGTAAAGCTCCCTCTACACTGTCCCATCAAACACTCCCAGGGCAGGTACAGCACGGGTTAGATACAGAGTAAAGCTCCCTCTACACTGTCCCATCAAACACTCCCAGGGCAGGTACAGCACGGGTTAGATACAGAGTAAAGCTCCCTCTACACTGTCCCATCAAACACTCCCAGGGCAGGTACAGCACGGGTTAGATACAGAGTAAAGCTCCCTCTACACTGTCCCATCAAACACTCCCAGGGCAGGTACAGCACGGGTTAGATACAGAGTAAAGCTCCCTCTACACTGTCCCATCAAACACTCCCAGGGCAGGTACAGCACGGGTTAGATACAGAGTAAAGCTCCCTCTACACTGTCCCATCAAACACTCCCAGGGCAGGTATAGCACGGGGTTAGACACAGAGTAAAGCTCCTTCTTACACTTTCCCATCAAACACTCCCAGGGCAGGTACAGCACGGGTTAGTAACAGAGTAAAGCTCCCTCTACACTGTCCCATCAAACACTCCCAGGGCAGGTACAGCACGGGTTAGATACAGATAAAGCTCCCTCTACACTGTCCCATCAAACACTCCCAGGGCAGGTACAGCACGGGTTCGAAACCGAGAAAAGCTCCCTCTACACTGTCCCATCAAACATTCCCAGTGCAGGTACAGCACGGGTTACATACAGAGTAAAGCTCCGTCTAGACTGTCCCATCAAACACTCCCAGGGCAGGTACAGCACGCATTAGATACAGAGTAAAGCTCCCTCTACACTGTCCCATCAAACACTCCCAGGGCAGGTACAGCATGGGTTAGACACAGACTAAAGCTCCCTCTACACTGTCCCATCAAACACTCCCAGGGCAGGAACAGCATGGTTTAGACACAGAATAAAGCTCCCTCTACACTGTCCCATCAAACACTCCCAGGGCAGTAACAGCACGGGTTAGAAACAGAGTAAAGCTCCCTCTACACTGTCCCATCAAACACTCCCAGGGCAGGTACAGCACGGGTTAGATACAGAGTAAAGCACCCTCTACACTGTCCCATCAAACACTCCCAGGACAGTTACAGCACAGGGTTAGATACAGAGTAACGCTCTCTCTACACTGTCCCATCAAACACTCCCAGGGCAGGTACAGCACGGGTTAGATACAGAGTAAAGCTTCCCTCTGACACTGTCCCATCAAACACTCCCAGGGCAGTACAGCATGGGTTAGATACAGAGTAAAGCTCCCTCTACACTGTCCCATCAAACACTCCCAGGGCAGGTACAGCACGGGTTAGATACAGAGTAAAGCTCCCTCTACATTGTCCCATCAAACACTCACAGGGCAGGTACAGCACGGTTAGATACAGCGTAAATCTCCCTCTACACTGTCCAATCAAACACTCCCAGGGCAGGGACAGCACAGGTTAGATACAGAGTAAAGCTCCCTCTACACTGTTCCCATCAAACACTCCCAGGGCAGGTACAGCACAGGTTGATACAGAATAAAGCTCCCTCTACACTGTCCCATCAAACACTCCCAGGGCAGGTACAGCACGGGTTAGAAACAGAGTAAAGCTCCCTCTACACTGTCCATCAAACACTCCCAGGGCAGGTACTAGCACGGGTTAGACACAGAGTAAAGCTCCTTCTACACTTTCCCATCAAACACTCCCAGGGCAGGTACAGCACGGGTTAGATACAGAGTAAAGCTCCCTCCACACTGTCCCATCAAACACTCCCAGGGCAGGTACAGCACGGGTTAGATACAGATTAAAGCTCCCTCTACACTGTCCCATCAAACACTCCCAGGGCAGGTACAGCACGGGTTCGATACAGAGTAAAGCTCCCTGTACACTGTCCCATCAAACATTCCCAGTGCAGGTACAGCACGGGTTAAATACAGAGTAAAGCTCCGTCTACACTGTCTCATCAAACACTCCCAGGGCAGGTACAGCACGCATTAGATACAGAGTAAAGCTCCCTCTACACTGTCCCATCAAACACTCCCAGGGCAGGTACAGCATGGGTTAGACACAGAGTAAAGCTCCCTCTACACTGTCCCATCAAACACTCCCAGGGCAGGTACAGCATGGTTTAGATACAGAATAAAGCTCCCTCTACACTGTTCCATCAAACACTCCCAGGGCAGGTACAGCACGGGTTAGAAACAGAGTAAAGCTCCCTCTACACTGTCCCATCAAACACTCCCAGGGCAGGTACAGCACGGGTTAGATACAGAGTAAAGCACCATCTGCACTGTCCCATCAAACACTCCCAGGACAGTTACAGCACAGGGTTAGATACAGAGTAACGCTCTCTCTACACTGTCCCATCAAACACTCCCAGGGCAGGTACAGCACGGGTTAGATACACAGTAAAGCTCCCTCTACACTGTCCCATCAAACACTCCCAGGGCAGGTACAGCATGGGTTAGATACAGAATAAAGCTCCCTCTACACTGTCCCATCAAACACTCCCAGGGCAGGTACAGCACGGGTTAGATACAGAGTAAATCTCCCTCTACACTGTCCCATCAAACACTCCCAGGGCAGGTACAGCACGGGTTAGATACAGAGTAAATCTCCCTCTACACTGTCCCATCAAACACTCCCAGGGCAGGTACAGCACACGTTAGATACAGAGTAAAGCTCCCTCTACACTGTCCCATCAAACACTCCCAGGGCAGGTACAGCACGGGTTGGATACAGAATAAAGCTCCCTCTACACTGTCCCATCAAACACTCCCAGGGCAGGTACAGCACGGGTTAGAAACAGAGTAAAGCACCCCTACACTGTCCCATCAAACACTCCCAGGGCAGGTACAGCACGGGTTAGATACAGAGTAAAGCACCCTCTACACTGTCCCATCAAACACTCCCAGGACAGGTACAGCACGGGTTAGATACAGAATAAAGCTCCCTCTACACTGTCCCATGAAACACTCCCAGGGCAGGTACAGCATGGGTTAGATACAGAGTAAAGCTCCCTCTATACTGTCCCATCAAACACTCCCAGGGCAGGTACAGCACTGGTTAGATACAGAGTAACGCTCTCTCTACACTGTCCCATCAAACACTCCCAGGGCAGGTACAGCACGGGTTAGATACAGAGTAAATCTCCCTCTACACTGTCCCATCAAACACTCCCAGGGCACGTACAGCACGGGTTAGATACAGAGTAAATCTCCCTCTACACTGTCCCAATCAAACACTCCCAGGGCAGGTACAGCACACGTTAGATACAGAGTAAAGCTCCCTCTACACTGTCCCATCAAACACTCCCAGGGCAGGTACAGCACGGGTTGGATACAGAATAAAGCTCCCTCTACACTGTCCCATCAAACACTCCCAGGGCAGGTACAGCACGGGTTAGATACAGAGTAAAGCTCCCTCTACACTGTCCCATCAAACACTCCCAGGGCAGGTACAGCACGGGTTAGATACAGAGTAAAGCACCCTCTACACTGTCCCATCAAACACTCCCAGGACAGGTACTGCATGGGTTAGATACAGAATAAAGCTCCCTCAACAATGTCCCATAAAACACTCCCAGGGCAGGTACAGCACGGGTTAGATACAGAGTAAAGCTTCCTCTATACTGTCCCATCAAACACTCCCAGGACAGTTACAGCACAGGGTTAGATACAGAGTAACGCTCTCTCTACACTGTCCCATCAAACACTCCCAGGGCAGGTACAGAACGGGTTAGATACAGAGTAAAGCTCCCTTTACACTGTCCCATCAAACACTCCCAGGGCACGTACAGCACGGGTTAGATACAGAGTAAAGCTCCATCTACACTGTCCCCATCAAACACTCCCAGGGCAGGTACAGCACAGGTGAGATACAGAGTAAAGCTCCCTCTACACTGTCCCATCAAACACTCCCAGGGCAGGTACTGCACGGGTTAGATACAGAGTAAAGCTCCCTCTACATTGTCCCATCAAACACTCCCAGGGCAGGTACAGCACGGGTTAGATACAGAGTAAAGCTCCCTCTACACTGTCCCATCAAACACTCCCAGGGCAGGTACTGCACGGGTTAGATACAGAGTAAAGCTCCCTCTACATTGTCCCATCAAACACTCCCAGGGCAGGTACAGCACGCATTAGATACAGAATAAAGCTCCCTCTACACTGTCCCATCAAACACTCCCAGGGCAGGTACAGCACGGGTTAGATACAGAGTAAAGCTCCCTCTACACTGTCCCATCAAACACTCCCAGGACAGGTACTGCATGGGTTAGATACAGAATAAAGCTCCCTCTACACTGTCCCATGAAACACTCCCAGGGCAGGTACAGCACGGGTTAGATACAGAGTAAAGCTTCCTCTATACTGTCCCATCAAACACTCCCAGGACAGTTACAGCACAGTGTTAGATACAGAGTAACGCTCTCTCTACACTGTCCCATCAAACACTCCCAGGGCAGGTACAGCACGGGTTAGATACAGAGTAAAGCTCCCTCTACACTGTCCCATCAAACACTCCCAGGGCAGGTACAGCATGGGTTAGATACAGAGTAAATCTCCCTCTACACTGTCCAATCAAACACTCCCAGGGCAGGTACAGCACGGTTAGATACAGAGTAAAGCTCCCTCTACACTGTCCCATCAAACACTCCCAGGGCAGGTACAGCACGGGTTAGATACAGAGTAAAGCTCCCTCTACACTGTCCCATCAAACACTCCCAGGGCAGTTACAGCACAGGGTTAGATACAGAGTAAAGCTCTCTCTACACTGTCCCATCAAACACTCCCAGGGCAGGTACAGCACGGGTTAGATACAGTGTAAAGCTCCCTCTACACTGTCCCATCAAACACTCCCAGGGCAGGTACAGCATGGGTTAGACACAGAGTAAAGCTCCCTCTACACTGTCCCATCAAACACTCCCAGGGCAGGTACAGCACGGGTTAGATACAGAGTAAAGCTCCCTCTACACTGTCCCATCAAACACTCCCAGGGCAGGTACAGCACGGGTTAGATACAGAGTAAATCTCCCTCTACACTGTCCCATCAAACACTCCCAGGGCAGGTACAGCACGGGTTAGATACAGAGTAAAGCTCCCTCTACACTGTCCAATCAAACACTCCCAGGACAGTTACAGCACAGTGTTAGATACAGAGTAACGCTCTCTCTACACTGTCCCATCAAACACTCCCAGGGCAGGTACAGCACGGGTTAGATACAGAGTAAATCTCCCTCTACACTGTCCCATCAAACCCTCCCAGGGCAGGTGCAGCACACGTTAGAGACAGAGTAAAGCTCCCTCTACACTGTCCCATCAAACAACCCCAGGGCAGGTACAGCACGGGTTAGATACAGAGTAAAGCTCCCTCTACACTGTTCCATCAAACACTCCCAGGGCAGGTATAGCACGGGGTTAGACACAGAGTAAAGCTCCTTCTACACTTTCCCATCAAACACTCCCAGGGCAGGTACAGCACGGGTTAGTAACAGAGTAAAGCTCCCTCTACACTGTCCCATCAAACACTCCCAGGGCAGGTACAGCACGGGTTAGATACAGATTAAAGCTCCCTCTGCACTGTCCCATCAAACACTCCCAGGGCAGGTACAGCACGGGTTCGAAACAGAGTAAAGCTCCCTCTACACTGTCCCATCAAACATTCCCAGTGCAGGTACAGCACGGGTTAAATACAGAGTAAAGCTCCGTCTAGACTGTCCCATCAAACACTCCCAGGGCAGGTACAGCACGCATTAGATACAGAGTAAAGCTCCCTCTACACTGTCCCATCAAACACTCCCAGGGCAGGTACAGCATGGTTTAGATACAGAGTAAAGCTCCCTCTACACTGTCCCATCAAACACTCCCAGGCAGGTACAGCACGGGTTAGATACAGAGTAAAGCTCCCTCTACACTGTCCCATCAAACACTCCCAGGGCAGGTACAGCACGGGTTAGATACAGAGTAAAGCTCCCTCTACACTGTCCCATCAAACACTCCCAGGACAGTTACAGCACAGGGTTAGATACAGAGTAACGCTCTCTCTACACTGTCCCATCAAACACTCCCAGGGCAGGTACAGCACGGGTTAGATACAGAGTAAAGCTCCCTCTACACTGTCCCATCAAACACTCCCAGGGCAGGTACAGCATGGGTTAGACACAGAGTAAAGCTCCCTCTACACTGTCCCATCAAACACTCCCAGGGCAGGTACAGCATGGTTCAGATACAGAATAAAGCTCTCTCTACACTGTCCCATCAAACACTCCCAGGGCAGGTACAGCACGGGTTAGATACAGAGTAAATCTCCCTCTACACTGTCCCATCAAACACTCCCAGGGCAGGTACAGCACGGGTTAGATACAGAGTAAATCTCCCTCTACACTGTCCAATCAAACACTCCCAGGGCAGGTACAGCACACGTTAGATACAGAGTAAAGCTCCCTCTACACTGTCCCATCAAACACTCCCAGGGCAGGTACAGCACGGGTTGGATACAGAATAAAGCTCCCTCTACACTGTCCCATCAAACACTCCCAGGGCAGGTACAGCACGGGTTAGAAACAGAGTAAAGCTCCCTCTACACTGTCCCATCAAACACTCCCAGGACAGGTACTGCATGGGTTAGATACAGAATAAAGCTCCCTCAACACTGTCCCATAAAACACTCCCAGGGCAGGTACAGCACGGGTTAGATACAGAGTAAAGCTTCCTCTATACTGTCCCATCAAACACTCCCAGGACAGTTACAGCACAGGGTTAGATACAGAGTAACGCTCTCTCTACACTGTCCCATCAAACACTCCCAGGGCAGGTACAGAACGGGTTAGATACAGAGTAAAGCTCCCTTTACACTGTCCCATCAAACACTCCCAGGGCACGTACAGCACGGGTTAGATACAGAGTAAAGCTCCATCTACACTGTCCCCATCAAACACTCCCAGGGCAGGTACAGCACAGGTGAGATACAGAGTAAAGCTCCCTCTACACTGTCCCATCAAACACTCCCAGGGCAGGTACTGCACGGGTTAGATACAGAGTAAAGCTCCCTCTACATTGTCCCATCAAACACTCCCAGGGCAGGTACAGCACGGGTTAGATACAGAGTAAAGCTCCCTCTACACTGTCCCATCAAACACTCCCAGGACAGGTACTGCATGGGTTAGATACAGAATAAAGCTCCCTCTACACTGTCCCATGAAACACTCCCAGGGCAGGTACAGCACGGTTTAGATACAGAGTAAAGCTTCCTCTATACTGTCCCATCAAACACTCCCAGGACAGTTACAGCACAGTGTTAGATACAGAGTAACTCTCTCTCTACACTGTCCCATCAAACACTCCCAGGGCAGGTACAGCACGGGTTAGATACAGAGTAAAGCTCCCTCTACACTGTCCCATCAAACACTCCCAGGGCAGGTACAGCATGGGTTAGACACAGAGTAAAGCTCCCTCTGCACTGTCCCATCAAACACTCCCAGGGCAGGTACAGCATGGTTTAGATACAGAATAGAGCTCCCTCTACACTGTCCCATCAAACACTCCCAGGGCAGGTACAGCACGGGTTAGATACAGAGTAAATCTCCCTCTACACTGTCCCATCAAACACTCCCAGGGCAGGTACAGCACGGGTTAGATACAGAGTAAATCTCCGTCTACACTGTCCCATCAAACACTCCCAGGGCAGGTGCAGCACACGTTAGAGACAGAGTAAAGCTCCCTCTACACTGTCCCATCAAACACTCCCAGGGCAGGTACAGCACGGGTTGGATACAGAATAAAGCTCCCTCTACACTGTCCCATCAAACACTCCCATGGCAGGTACAGCACGGGTTAGAAACAGAGTAAAGCTCCCTCTACACTATCCCATCAAACACTCCCAGGGCAGGTACAGCACGGGTTAGATACAGAGTAAAGCACCCTCTACACTGTCCCATCAAACACTCCCAGGACAGGTACTGCATGGGTTAGATACAGAGTAAAGCTCCCTCTACACTGTCCCATGAAACACTCCCAGGGCAGGTACAGCACGGGTTAGATACAGAGTAAAGCTTCCTCTATACTGTCCCATCAAACACTCCCAGGACAGTTACAGCACAGGGTTAGATACAGAGTAACGCTCTCTCTACACTGTCCCATCAAACACTCCCAGGGCAGGTACAGCACGGGTTAGATACAGAGTAAAGCTCCCTTTACACTGTCCCATCAAACATTCCCAGGGCACGTACAGCACGGGTTAGATACAGAGTAAAGCTCCATCTACACTGTCCCCATCAAACACTCCCAGGGCAGGTACAGCACAGGTGAGATGCAGAGTAAAGCTCTCTCTACACTGTCCCATCAAACACCCCCAGGGCAGGTACAGCATGGGTTAGATACAGAGTAAAGCTCCCTCTACACTGCCCCATCACACACTCCCAGGGCAGGTACAGCACGGGTTGGATACAGAATAAAGCTCCCTCTACACTGTCCCATCAAACACTCCCATGGCAGGTACAGCACGGGTTAGAAACAGAGTAAAGCTCCCTCTACACTATCCCATCAAACACTCCCAGGGCAGGTACAGCACGGGTTAGATACAGAGTAAAGCTCCCTCTACACTGTCCCGTCAAACACTCTCAGGGCAGGTATAGCAAGGTTGGCTCTTTCAAAGAGCTGGCACAGGCACAATGGGCCTGCTTATGTGCTGTATGATTCTATGAGTCCAACCTGCCACCCCTACCTGGTCAGGAATACATATGAATCCACAATGTGATTGATTCTTAATGGCCCTAGGGCAAATAGGATGGATAACATTCCTAGCTATTAACTCCAGAACTAGCCATGTCTCTCGCCAAGCTGTTCCAGTACAGCTACAACACTGGCATCTACCTGACAAAGTGGAAAATTCCCCAGGTATGTCCTGTACACATAACGCAGGACATATCCAATCCAGCCAATTACCGCCCCATCAGTTTACTCTCAATCATCAGCAAAGTGATGCAAGGTGTCATGAACTGTGCTATCAAGCAGCACTTGCTCACCAATCACCTGCTCACTGATGCTCAGTTTAGGTTCCGCCAAGACCACTCAGCTCCCGACCTTATTACAGCTTTGGTCCAAACATGGACTAAAGAGCTGAATTCCAGAGGTGAGGTGAGAGTGACTGCCCTTGACATCAAGGCAGCATTTGACTGAGTGTGGCATCAAGGGGCCCTCGTAAAACTGAAGCCAATGGGGATCAGGGTGAAATCACTCCACTGGCTGGAGTCATACCTAGCTCAAAGGAAGATGGATGTGGTTGTTGGAGTCCAATCATCTCAGCCCTAGGACATCACTGCAGGAGTTCCTCACTGCAGTGTCCTAGGCCCTACCATCTTCAGCTATTTCATCAATGACCTTCCCTCCATCGTAAGATCAGAAGAAGGTATATTCACTGATGAGTGCACAGTGATCAGTTCCATTAGCAACTTCTCAGATAATGAAGCAGTCCATGCCTGCATGCAACAAGATCTGGATGACATTCAGGCTTGGACTGATAAGTGAAAAGTAACATTTGCGCCAAACAAGTACCAGGCAATGATCATCTCCAACATGCGAGAATCTAACCACCGCCCCTTGACATTCAACGGCATTACTATCACTGAATCCCCTACCATCAACATCCTGGGGGTCACCATTGACCACAAACTTAACTGGACCAGCCACATAAATACTGTGGCTACAAGAGTTGGTCAGAGGCTGGGTATTCTGCAGCGAGTGTCTCACCTCCTGAATCCCCAAAGCCTTTCCACCATCTACAAGACACAAGTCAGGAATGTAATGGAATACTCTCCACTTGCCTGGATGATTGAAGCTGCAAAACACTCAAGAAGCTCGACACCATCCAGGACAAAGCAGCCCGCTTGATTGGCACCACCTTAAACATTCACTCCCTCCACCACCAGCGTACCGTGGCTGCAGTGTGTACCATCTACAAGATGCACTGCAGCAACTCGCCAAGGCTTCTTCGGCAGCACCTCCCAAACCCGCGACCTCTTCCACCTAGGACAAGGGCAGCAGGCGCATGGGTACACCACCACCTCCAAGTTCCCCTCCAAGTCACACACCATCCTGACTTGGAAGTATATTGCCGCTCCTTGATCATCGCTGGGTCAAAATCCTGGAACTCCCTCCCTAACAGCAATGTGGGAGTACCTTCACCACACGGACTGTAGCGGTTCAAGAAGGCAGCTCACCACCACCTTCTCAAGGGCAATTAGGGATGGGCAAAAAATGCTGGCCTTGCCAGCGATGCCAAGAATGAAAAATAAAAAATAAATAAATGCTGCTTTACCACATCCAATCATTATCATTTCATAGCTTCTCGCTCTTCCCATGGAGAACAGTGAGAGGTAGTGGAAGGATTCGCAGGCTGAGATGTGAACGCCCCTTCCATGGCCGTATCCAGCAGATGGGAGGTTTAATCCAATACGGCGGGAGGGTTTTATGGGCTCCCACAACCCATACAATGAGGGGGTGCCACCCACACCAACCGGACGCGAGGATCCTGCTGGACCTCAAACCTGAATTCAGAGCCAGAGCTCCCACTCCACTCTCCGGGACTGTCTGGAGTGGGGTTCGAACCCTGCACCTTCTGACTCCACTCTCTGGGACTGTCGGGAGTGGGGTTCGAACCCTACACCTTCTGACTCCACTCTCCGGGACTGTCGGGAGTGGGGTTCGAACCCTGCACCTTCTGACTCCACTCGCCAGGACTGTATGGAGTGGGAGTTTGAACCCTGCACCTTCTCGGCCCAGAGGCAGGAATGTTACCACTGCGCCAAAGGCTTGCTCCACCACATCCAATGAACAAATGTAAGAACAATTACTCAGCAATGCTATTTGTAAAGCTTTCAGACAGTCTTGTAGAAAAAACCAACATTGTGGGTATCACTGATGTAATTTCATTCGCAGATTGGGGTCTTAATATTCTTTATTCATCATTTCTCCCTGTGAGTAGCAGATGTTTTTTGTCCTGATCAACAGCGAGGCCGAATGCCTCCATATTCAATAGCCCTGGACTCTCGCCCGTTTATTGCCTCCCAAACAACACGGTTGACCACTCATAATGGTGAAGACATGAGAAAAGTACCAATGATTAGAATAAGAGAGCTTATAAGGAACATAAGAACATAAGAAATAGGAGCAGGAATAGGCCACTTGGCCCCTCGAGCCTGCTCCGCCATTTAATAAGATCATGGCTGATCTTGGGCTCAAAGCCACTTCCCTGCCCGCTCCCCATAACCCAAGTAACAATCTCAGCAGAGAATAAGTAGAATTAATCAGAGGCTGTCTTGAAACACAAGTACAAGCCGAGATGAAAGGCAGAAATTAATGAGAACATTGTACGAACACACTCTCATTATAAACATTGTAGTAAATGCTCTGCAGGGGACTATTTCAATCAATGGCAAAAAGGATACAACTACAATGGGTTAACTTTTTGATGTCAATTGCACTTCACTGCAGCTTTGAAGCTCAGGTTGGCAGAGCTATATCAAGTGGTCTGGGAGTACTTATTGCAATAGGATTATTTATGGACCAGCTTGGGAAAGCTCTGGTAAGTGACCTGTGCCTGGTTTCAGAGCCAGTGAAGCAGCAGTCTTGCAAACCAGGAGATTGTGTCTCTAGAATGGCATTTGTAGCTGGAACCCTGCTTGCTGTCTCATCCTTCAATCTCACTGACTCTCCTCAATTACAAAATAATCCATCATTGTTTGTGAGTCTACTAATGCTACTCAATCACATTCTTCATCAAGAATTCTCTCCAAGGCAGCTTTTGTATCTTAATTAGGACAAAATTTGGTATGCCAGGAACATGTAAATCATTCAGATTTAGAATATTCTGCTGCACCTTTGTTTCTGTTTAATGACACTTCCTAATTCCTCGTCTCAATGTCAGTTTGAAGCCATGTCAATGCGTTTCTCTCCAGCGGGAGGGATGACCTGGAACAGAGTAGGTGGGCAGTGAAAGGGGATCATTCAGGTCAGCTCTTAGTTTAAGACCACTGTCAGATGGTCATGGGGCTTTTTCTGTACTCTATTTGACAAGTCTAGCAAGGATAGGTGTTGAAAGAAAAGGCTGGGGAAGTGCCACAGCTGGCAGCTTGGGCACATGAGGATAACTACAGATGGAGGAAATTGGTGCAACAGCTCAGAGTACCAGACCCTGTCAAAGGCTTGGAAATGTCCTCGCAAATGGCAAATGGTTCAAAGTGCCCACATTCCAGAGGCGCACAATTCAGTCAACAAGATCACCAGTGGAACAGCCAAGCAAACATTTATACTGACAACCATGGATCAGGACAAAATTTTCAAGGGAACGGATAATTTGATAGTTAGAAGCAACTTCCATAACTTTAGAAACTAAAAGCAATTGAGCAGTACTTAGAAGGGTAGGATGTTCATCTTTCTCACGGTGAACACATTTCCAAGAATGAAAGGTGGACTGGGAGTAGGAGGCATTGAATAGGAAGGAGTAGTAAAAAGAAACATGTTTTAAGGATAAAGCGAAGGGCAGTGTCCGGCTTGCTGTCCTATTGGAGTTTAGAATGGAGGATCCAAGAGAAGCAGTATGAATCAGGCAGACCCAGAATGAAGGGAGGTTTCGTTACCAAGAGGTGAAGGAAAAAAATGAGCCAAAAAGTTGATGTTCTCTTTGGCTACTCTTGGCCCTCTGTAGGGTTTTACAACTTTCCTGCTCAGGGCCCTCTTACTGAACTCTGAAGAGATACTGAGAGTTAAATAAGGAGCAAGGAGGAACAGCAACAAATTACTGTCAATCTTCTTCATGGTCTACTTAGCATGTACAGCATGAATCAAGAAAACCAGATGGGTGAAAGATAATTATGTTTTATTTAGTTGCTGCGGATGAAGCCACTGATTAGCACTGAAGACCAGTAGGTCAGATCTAGCCAATTAAAGGGGACTTCACCTGCGATCCTGGTGCTGTCTCTGCCTTCATGTCTTTGCCGTTGATTCAGGGATCAGCATTCACAGTAGATTTCATTTCTAATGCATTTTATTAGCAGTTGCAGACTATGTTAATGATCATTTATTAACAGCCTGCTAAATCCTGGTAAGATTTCCACTAGAAAAAAAATAACAAAGTGGCAGCTTAAATATTGAGAAGCTTTTTCACCCTTGTGAAAGAGAGAGTGTCATCGCATCTGAACCAGCTCGAAAGGCAAATCTTCACACACTGAGACCTCCTTTAAACTGGGAGCTGTTGTGACAGAGGAGACAGGACAGTGCACGAACACACTGTGCTGTGGATTCCTCCCCTACCACCATTACCAGAGGTATGCCAAGCAGAGAGCTCACCTCCTTTGTACTGAAGCCCACAGGACTGGAGAAGCAGCCTGGTGAGTGGATGGGTTTGTGAGAAGGAAAATGACAGGGTCACACCTAACCATCCACAATTAGTGCCCTGGAATCTTGCTCCTCCGCCAACAGGGATCCTGGTTTAACCAGCAGGAAAACAAATCCAAGCAGTTGCTGAATCCTGACTCCAAGCAATGGTCGTTTAAGTTAAGTTTAATTGAAGGTAACCTTGCAAACAGGAAGATTATTCCCTTCTTGATATAATCGCTTTATACGTTTATAGCCACAAAACAGGCCTTGATTATTGGAGATGCTGCTCTTGGATACAATGGATATTAGGGACATTTCCCTGCTGCTTTTTATAAAATCATGCAATTCACGTCACACAGAGCCATATATCCCTAACCCGTGATTGTTTCTCCTACTGTCTACCCCCGGCCCACGATTTGAACCCCAGCCTGTCCTCAAGAACATTGCTTGATGTTCAAAAGAAAAACACACTGAGAATCCAGAGATTCTCTCGTGATCTTCAGTTTATCTGTTCATTGCACCACAACATGTGTGGGAGGCCATGGGAACTTTGTAACAAATCACCGTATGTTATCATAGACTGTAGCTTAGATTTTCCAAATATCATTACTTTAAAATGGGTAAAAATGATGCTAATCGGAAGCTCGAGCATCATCTCTCTCGAACCTGACTGAGGCGTGCTGGGAGAGCACATTCAGCCTGCGTACAATGTGGTATTTCTGTTCTAAACAATGTGGTCTATATCTAAGTGTCAGCTGTGGCTCAGTGGGTAGCACTCTCGCCTCTGAGCCAGAATAGTTGTGGGTTCAAGTCCCATGTCAGAGACTTGAGCACAAAAATCTAGGCTGACACTCGAGTGCAGTGCTGAGGGAGTGCTACACTGTCAGAGGTGCCGTCTTTCGGATGAGACATTAAACCGAGGCCCCGTCTGCCCTCTCAGATGGACATAAACAATCCCATGGCACTATTTCGAAGAAGAGCAGGGGAGTTATCCCCAGCATTCCAAAGAGACCGCTCCCTCCGCGACACCCTGGTCCACTCCTCCAAAACACCGGCAAGTGCAGGAGATGCAACACCTGCCCTTTTACCTCCACTGTCCAGGGCCCCAAACACTCCTTCCAGGTGAAACAGTGATTTACTTGTACTTCTTGCAATTTAGTATACTGTATTCACTGCTCACGATGTGGTCTCCTCTACATTGCGGAGACCAAACGCAGATTGGGTGACCGCTTTGTGGAACACCTCCGTTCAGTCCGCAAGGGTGACCGCGAGCTTCCGGTCGCTTGTCATTTTAATTCTCCGCTCCACTCCCACTCTGACCTCTCCGTCCTCTTACACTCTTCCAATGAAGCTCAACGTAAGCTCGAGGAACAGTACCTCATCTTTCGATTAGGCGCTTTACAGCCTTCTGGACTTAACATCGAGTTCAACAATTTCAGACCATAACCTCGGCCCCAATTTGTTTTTCACATGGCAGCTGTTGTTGATTCTGCCATTCCCATTTACACTTCAACTAGAGTCATCTTTTCTTAACTTGTCCCATTACCATCTCCTTTTGCCTTGCACCATCATTCCTTTTGTCATTTAATCTCTCCTGCCTTCCATCCTATCACAGACCTTCCCTTTTGTTCTTTCCTCCCCTCCTCCCTGTCCCTGCACCGGCTTAAAAACGTGTTACACCTCCAACTTTTTCCAGTTCTGACAACGGGTCATCGACCTGAAACGTTAACTCTGTTTCTCTCTCCACAGATGCTGCCTGACCTGCTGAGTATTTCCAGCATTTTCTGTTTTTATTTCAGTTATCCCCGGTGTCCTGGCCAATATTTATCCCTCAATCAACATAACAAAAACAGATTATCGGGTCATTATCAAATTGCTGTTTGTGGGATCTTGCTGTGCGCGAATTGGCTGCTGTGTTTCCTATATTACAACAGTGACTACACTTCAAAAGTACTTCACTGGCTGTGAAGCACTTTGGGACATCCGGTGGTCGTGAAAGGCGCTACAGAAATGCAGGTCTTTCTTTGTCTTGTGCAGAAAGTGATTCAAGTCCCCTGCTGGCTCTGGCAGCTGGACAATGTGAAGTGGTGTGCACAGAGGAAAGCTGGAGATGATATATATTTACGAATTCACAAAAAAGAAATAAAACACTGGGAATTGATGGTGCAGCCAGCAAACACGTCACTCCCCAGAGTACAAACATGCCTCCTTGCAAGACACATTACCATGGCAACATCACCTGTTTAAAAAGATTCTCTGCAATATTCATGCTATGTATGGGCCTCATCACCAAGTAAAGACCGAGGGTGTGTGTGGGGGGTTGGGCGGGCTCACATTTTGTTCAGAGAATGTGGTTCTGGCTAATTACCCAACATCATACAGAACACACACAGTTCAAGTAGGGAGCTGGAGGCGACGAAACGGGAGCCAGTCATCCCAGGCGCAGATCCAGCCTCACAGCACATCACTCGCCAACAGGAGCCGTGCAACATGGAGGAGACAATCCGACTGTGAAATGTAGCTGGCTGAGAATCTGAGACGAGGAGGAGGAGGAGGAAGCAGGGTTAAAATAACAAACTAAAGAATTCTGTTTAGAAATCGCGTCTTCAGAGACAATGCACAAAGGGAAAGAAGCGAAGCTCAGGCAGGGCCGCCTCGGCCTCTCTCTCACAGTTGAATGCAGAGTTCTGCGTGGGCTGCATGCTGAGAGCTGTAGCCTTACTGTGTAAATCATTGATTTCATTTACCGCCCTCTCCAGTCTGTCCACTACACTATTCCATAAATATTTAGGCAGCTCTGCCCAGGCTCGCACAACCTCTGAATACCAAGGATATCTGAAAAAGTTATAAACACACACAGCACACAACACAGACAGCCACACACACACACAGCACACAACACAGACAGCCACACACACAGCACAGACAGCCACACACAGATGCTGAACACAGTCAGAGGGGGGGTGTGGGGGGGAGGGAGAGGGGGGGTGGGGGGAGGGAGGGGGGGGTGGGGGGAGGGAGAGGGGGGGGGTGGGGGGGAGGGAGAGGGGGGTGGGGGGAGGGAGAGGGGGGGGGAGGGGGGGTGGGGGAGAGGGGGGGGGGTGGGGGGGAGGGAGGAGGGGGGGATGGGGGGAGGGGGGGGTGGGGGGAGGGGGGTGGGGGGAGGGAGGGGGGGGTGGGGGAGGGAGAGGGGGGGTGTGGGGGGAGGAGGGGGGGGGGGAGGGGGGGGAGGGAGGGGGGGGTGGGTGGTGGGAGGGGGGGGGGGGAGGGGGGAGGGAGGGAGAGGGAGGAGGGAGGGAGAGGGGGTGGGTGGAGGGAGAGGGAATGAGTGGGAGGGAACAGCAGAGGGAGCGAGCTAGGGAGAGTGAAAGTGCGAGCGAGAGGGAGAGGGGAGAGGGAGCGGGAGAAGGGAGCGAGAACGAGTGGAGGGAGAGAGAGGGAGAGCGAGCGGGAGAGCGAGCGAGAACGAGTGGAGGGAGTGGGAGCCTGGTTCGACAGTACAAAGTGCCATTGCATTGACCTTGCCAGCTGCCAGGGTACATCACAGGGCCGTGCACAGACATTCCATATCATCATAATCTATTCAAACACTACCAATTCCATTACATGGATTACATTCTCCATGGGCCAGACTGTGCCGGAATCATTCATTTGTTACAGTGTCTAACTGTCTGCCATGGTAAGTGTCCGATAATAGTGTTCTCAAGCCGGTATCTGTTCAGTTGATTTTTAGAAGGATTATTAAATACAAACATCAGGCATTCATTCAAAATCATTGTACCCGCTTCACCGGATAAAATGGGCGCAGCGATGGTGAATTTAGTAGAGCGACTGCCCGTGCCCAAGTTGCACCTTTGTTCAGGACCTTTTTCAGCAGCCCTGGTATTCACCTGAAACAAGCAGAGGCCGCATTCAATATTGAAATGAGGGGCCTGCGCCCATTTCCCTGAAATCTGTTCAGAATGGGCGGAACTCCCACAGTGCAAACTCACGTTTTCCAGGCTCTGCAGCAGCCTGCCCAGGGGTCCTTAAAGTGACCGCTGGAGGCCACCAAAGAAACCGGCAGCTAAATTTAATTTTCACAAACCCCAATGTGGAGCCGGGGCAGCAGCAATGCCCCTCCAGCCTCTATTTTAACACTGTGGACCCCTGTCAGCCCACACTCACATCCACCTTTTGGGAACCTCCCCCACCCAGACTTATCTAAGGCTCAGCGTCTTATCTGGTCTCTGTACAGGCGGTCTCTCTCCGTACAGGCGGTCTCTCTCCGTACAGGCGGTCTCTCTCCGTACAGGCGGTCTCTCTCCGTACAGGCGGTCTCTCTCCGTACAGGCGGTCTCTCTCTGTACAGGCGGTCTCTCTCTGTACAGGCGGTCTCTCTCCGTACAGGCGGTCTCTCTCCGTACAGGCGGTCTCTCTCCGTACAGGCGGTCTCTCTCCGTACAGGCGGTCTCTCTCCGTACAGGCGGTCTCTCTCTGTACAGGCGGTCTCTCTCTGTACAGGCGGTCTCTCTCCGTACAGGCGGTCTCTCTCTGTACAGGCGGTCTCTCTCCGTACAGGCGGTCTCTCTCCGTACAGGCGGTCTCTCTCCGTACAGGCGGTCTCTCTCCGTACAGGCGGTCTCTCTCCGTACAGGCGGTCTCTCTCCGTACAGGCGGTCTCTCTCCGTACAGGCGGTCTCTCTCCGTACAGGCGGTCTCTCTCTCTGTACAGGCGGTCTCTCTCTGTACAGGCGGTCTCTCTCCGTACAGGCGGTCTCTCTCTGTACAGGCGGTCTCTCTCCATACAGGCGGTCTCTCTCCGTACAGGCGGTCTCTCTACGTACAGGCGGGCGCTCTCTCCATACAGGCGGGCGCTCTCTCTGTACAGGCGGTCTCTCTCCGTACAGGCGGTCTCTCTCTGTTCAGGCGGGCGCTCTCTCCGTACAGGCGGTCGCTCTCTCCGTACTCCACTGGAGTGGAGCTAATTTACAGAACAAACAGGAATCTATTCAACCTCCGTAGCCTCCAGCCCAGATCCAAGTTCGTCCCATCCTCTGTCGTCGAATTACAGTATGCAGACAATGCTTGCGTCTGCGCTCACTCGAAGGTCGAACTCCAAACCATCATCAACACCTTCACCGAAGCGTACGAGAGCATGGGCCTTACACTAAACATCCGTAAGACAAAGGTCCTCTACCAACCTGCCCCCGCCACACAGTACTGCCCCCTGATTATCAAAATCCATGACAAGCCCTTGGACAACGTGGACCACTTTCCATACCTTGGGAGCCTACTGTCAACAAGGGCAGATGTCAATGACGAAGTCCAACACTGCCTTCAGTGTGCCAGTGCAGCCTTCGGTCACCTGAGGAAGAGAGTGTTTGAAGACCAGGACCTCAAACCCGGCACTAAGCTCATGGTCTACAGAGCAGCAGTGATACCCACCCTGCTGTATGCCTCAGAACATGGACCATGTACAGCAGGCACCTCAAAGCACTGGAGAGGTACCACCAACGCTGCCTCCGCAAAATCCTGCAAATCCATTGGCAGGATAGGCGCACCAACGTCAGTGTTCTCGCTCAGGCCAACATCCCCAGCATCGAAGCTTTGACCACGCTCGATCAGCACCGATGGATGGGCCACATCGTCCACATGCCCGATACGAGACTCCCAAAACAAGCACTCTACTCAGAGCTCCGGCATGGCAAGAGAGCCCCAGGTGGGCAGAGGAAATGCTTCAAGGACACCCTCAAAGCCTCCTTGAAAAAGTGTAACATCCCCACCAAGACCTGGGAATCCCTGGCCCAAGACCGCACAAAGTGGAGGAGAAGCATCCGGGAAGGCGCCGAACACCTCGAGTCTCTTCGCCAGGAGCAAGCAGAAGCCAAGCGCAGGCAACGCAAGGAGCGCACGTCAACCCAAGCACCCCACCCACCCGCCCCTTCAACCACCGTCTGCCCCACCTGTGACAGAGACTGTAGGTTCCGCATTGGACTCATCAGTCACCTGATGTGAAGGAATAGGCCATATTCAGAAAAATACACCATTCTATGAAAGAATTCTGGCCTTTGTATCATGACAAACTGGGCTTGAAAATCTAAAAACCTAACAATGGAGAAGCTGTATTGTTAACAGCATTCAGGCTATTGGGATAAGATAAGTTGTTTACACTGAATCAATAACCTTATTGAAACAGGAGGTTGGAGGCTCCTGAAGTCTGAAGCTTTGGAAAGAACACAATGGTACTCCCTGTTATGGTGTTCTAAATTACACTTCGGAAAGAAGCACATAAAATTAAGAAACATATGCCTTCGTAAAAATGACATCAAATGAAACACAGGAGACACGATTCTGTGTTGCAACCAGCTGAGGTAACTAAGAATTGCATAGTTCACCCTGGTTGAGGTGTTTTAATTTACACGTCGTATAAAGACAAACAGAAGACCTTGGTAAAAATGACATCAAATAGATGCACCTGCTGTTACACCGTTTTTTATGATAAGCTTCGAACACCTAAAGGAGAGACACAAGTCTGCATTGCTATCAGCTGAGGTGACTGTAAGAATAGCAGGGGTCAGCAGAAAAATGACTAGAGATAATTAGCTTACATCAGCAGAAAACTTCAAAGGAAATACCACTGAGAAAGGATATAAATATTGAACTTTCAAATGGGATGATAGATTCGCTGTAAAGGGGCAAAGCGATTCTCGGCTTCAGAGGCAGGCTCTGTAAGTCTACAACTCTTTGTATCTCGGGGATCAACGGTACTGTATTTGATTTTGGTGGATATTCTGAATAAGACTAAGAACTGTAAAACTGTAGAGAAGTTAAGATTTGAGAATAAGGATCTCTGATAATAGAATTGTAAGATTTCTGTTTTTGGAACTGTTAATGTTGTGATTGAATCACCAACTGTAAATTACATGTCGGTTCTTTAATAAATCTATATATTTTTAGAATTGTCTCACATAATACTTCTGTATCAAACTCGCAAACTCAATCTCTGTACACTCTTTGGTGAGGAGTTGCAGAATTCTGGGGGAGTTATCCGGACCCTCATAATATCCGGAACATTACAGTCTAGCTAAACTTATTGAAAGTGCTATCTGGAGGACGGTAACATCTTCAGGTTGTTCCTTTCCTTTAGGGAGAGATAGTCCAGACCTTTAGACCCAATTAAGCGTCTTTAGGATTCGGCTACCTCAAACTTTAGTTGAAAGTGAACGTCTGGGGAATACGCCTGATCCGGGGTAGCCCTAAAGGGGCTAGGACTAGTAATAATCCCTTCACTGAGAACTCATTTTTATTGAGGAAGCAAGTCATCCTCGGTTCCGAGGGACTGCCTAAGAAGAAGGAAGAAGGACAGGCGGTCGCTCTCTCCGTACAGGCGGTTGCTCTCTCCATACAGGCCGTCGCTCTCTCCGTACAGGCCGTCGCTCTCTCCGTACAGGCGGTCACTCTCTCCGTACAGGCGGTCGCGCTCTCCGTACAGGCGGTCGCGCTCTCCGTACAGGTGGTCGCTCTCTGCACAGGTGGTTGCTCTCTGCACAGGTGGGCTCTCTCTGTACAGGCGGGCTCTCTCTGCACAGGTGGGCTCTCTCTGTACAGGTGGTCGCTCTCTGTACAAGCGGGCTCTCTCTGTACAGGCAGGCTCTCTCTGTACAGGCGGTCGCTCTCTGTACATGCGGGCTCTCTCTGTACAAGCGGGCTCTCTCTGTACAGGCGGGCTCTCTCTGTACAGGTGGTCACTCTCTGTACAGGTGGGCTCTCTCTGTACAGGTGGTCACTCTCTGTACAGGTGGGCTCTCTCTGTACAGGTGGGCTCTCTCTGTACAGGCGGGCTCGCTCTGTACAGGTGGGCTCTCTCTGTACAGGTGGTCACTCTCTGTACAGGTGAGCTCTCTCTGTACAGGTGGGCTCTCTCTGTACAGGCGGTGTTTAATTGCTCGACTGTAGAGACTGGGTGAATGTTGGTGAATAGGTTAAACCTCTGGAGTGGCAGAGACTGATGAAAAACGTTAGTCCTGACCTATGATTAATTCTCTTCACACCGCACAGGAACAGTTGACATTAAACTCACTGATTTAAAGGTCTTGCTGCTCATTAGTATAATAATTGTGCAAAATTTTACCTCAATACCCATAGAAAAAATGTTTTTTAAAATGTTGTATGTTTTGTTAGCCTCTACACTGCAAATTACCACACATTAGAAAGCCCCGGTCAGCGTTAGTGATGGAAATAGTCCAGGTTACATTCAGAAACACTTGAATTATTGAAGCTTGAAATACTGTTGGCTTTTCCATCAATTTGATTGAGCAAGATTCAAGGCTTTTCCCCCATTTTTCAGTCATAAAGATGACACCTACATTTTAATGTGGTTTCTCCAGTATTACCGGTACTGTAAGGACGGACATTGGGTGGGCTCTCTCTGTACAGGCGGTCGCTCTCTCTGTACAGGCGGTCGCTCTCTCTGTACAGGCGGTCGCTCTCTTGGTACAGGCGGTCGCTCTCTCTGTACAGGCGGTCGCTCTCTCTGTACAGGTGGTCGCTCTCTGTACAGTCGGGCTCTCCCTGTACAGGCGGTCGCTCTCTGTACAAACGGGCTCTCTCTGTACAGGTGGGCTCTCTCTGTACAGGCGGTCGCTCTCTGTACAGGCGGTCGCTCTCTGTACAGGCGGGCTCTCTCTGTACAGGCGGTCGCTCTCTGTACAGGCGGGCTCTCTCTGTACAGGTGGGCTCTCTCTGTACAACGGGCTCTCTCTGTACAGGCGGGCTCTCTCTGTACAGGCGGGCTCTCTCTGTACAACGGGCTCTCTCTGTACAGGCGGGCTCTCTCTGTACAGGCGGTCGCTCTCTGTACAGGTGGTCGCTCTCTCTGTACAGGTGGTCGCTCGCTCCTTACAGGCGGGCTCTCTCTGTACAGGCGGTCACTCTCTGTACAGGCAGTCGCTCTCTCTGTACAGGTGGTCGCTCTCTCTGTACAGGCGGTCGCTCTCTCTGTACAGGCGGTCGCTCTCTCTGTACAGGCGGTCGCTCTCTCTGTACAGGTGGGCTCTCTCTGTACAGGCAGGCTCTCTCTGCATAGGTGGGCTCTCTCTGTACAGGTGGTCGCTCTCTGTACAGGCGGGCTCTCTCTGTACAACAGGCTCTCTCTGTACAGGCGGGCTCTCTCTGTACAACAGGCTCTCTCTGTACAGGCGGGCTCTCTCTGTACAGTCGGGCTCTCTCTGTACAGTCGGGCTCTCCCTGTACAACAGGCTCTCTCTGTACAGGCAGGCTCTCTCTGTACAGGCGGGCTCTCTCTGTACAGGTGGGCTCTCCCTGTACAGGCGGTCGCTCTCTGTACAGGCGGTCGCTCTCTGTACAGGCGGGCTCTCTCTGTACAGGCGGGCTCTCTCTGTACAGGCGGGCTCTCTCTGTACAACGGGCTCTCTCTGTACAGGCGGGCTCTCTCTGTACAGGCGGGCTCTCTCTGTACAACGGGCTCTCTCTGTACAGGCGGGCTCTCTCTGTACAGGTGGTCGCTCTCTGTACAACGGGCTCTCTCTGTACAGGCGGGCTCTCTCTGTACAGGCGGTCGCTCTCTGTACAGGCGGTCGCTCTTTCTGTACAGGCGGTCGCTCTCTCTGTACAGGTGGTCGCTCTCTGTACAACGGGCTCTCTCTGTACAGGCGGGCTCTCTCTGTACAGGCGGGCTCTCTCTGTACAGGCGGGCTCTCTCTGTACAGGCGGGCTCTCTCTGTACAGGCGGTCGCTCTCTGTACAGGCGGGCTCTCTCTGTACAGGCGGGCTCTCTCTGTACAGGCAGGCGCTCTCTGTACATGCGGTCGCTCTCTGTACAGGCGGTCACTCTCTGTACAGGCGGGCTCTCTCTGTACAGGCGGGCTCTCTCTGTACAGGCGGTCGCTCTCTGTACAGGTGGGCTCTCTCTGTACAGGCGGGCACTCTCTGTACAGGCGGGCTCTCTCTGTACAGACGGTCGCTCTCTGTACAGGCGGGCTCTCTCTGTACAGGGAAGCTCTCTCTGTACAGGCGGGCTCTCTCTGTACAGGGAAGCTCTCTCTGTACAGGCGGTCGCTCTCTGTACAGGCGGGCTCTCTCTGTACAGGGAAGCTCTCTCTGTACAGGCGGGCTCTCTCTGTACAGGGAAGCTCTCTCTGTACAGGTGGGCTCTCTCTGTACAGGTGGCCACTCTCTGTACAGGTGGGCTCTCTCTGTACAGGCGGTCGCTCTCTGTACAGGCGGGCTCTCTCTGTACAGGGAAGCTCTCTCTGTACAGGCGGGCTCTCTCTGTACAGGGAAGCTCTCTCTGTACAGTGTAGGCTTCGCAAAATCCCCCAGAAACTCGAACATTACCCTAAAGGGAGTGATTTTTGGACCTTTCATACAAACCTGGGATGCTGGGACTTAAGTGAAGTGATTTGAGGTAAAAACCTCAGTTTTTGGACATTTTAAAGAGCAGGGAAGAAAAACCCTGAGGAAAATTACTTTTGAATCTTACTGTTGGGAAAGACACCTTTCACAGACACAAGACAGGCTGTGGTGGGCCGTGGCCAGGCAGTGGACAGCTTTGGGTATTGGGGCCCAGTCAAGCTGTCTGGGAATTGTTTACACTGCAATCCTACCAAGGAGGAAGAGACAAACCCAAAACCTCACACACACATCGAAATATGAATAATCCAAGACCCCTTTTGAAATTCCCAGGCCCAAACAGGATACCAGAAGCCTGAAATCAATAAAACATTTAGTACACCGATTACTTCATCAAAAACCAATCAACCAGGTATCCACAGGGACAGATTTACAAGCCCGCCAAAAAGCTAGGACAATAGGGACAAGATTTGGCGCGCAGATAAAGGCCCTGCCTAAATGGGAAACATCGGAAGCCATCAGGACATGTTTAACACCAAGTTAAAGCCATCGAAATTAACAAGCCCGCCAAAACTAAGACAATGGAATAAACAGGGCTCAATTGAAATCTAAAGGAAACCGATTTAGTAAGGGGTTTTGGGCGCAAAAAGGACAAAGGGCCTGAACAGTATAATTGGGGGCCTAATCCCCCAAGACAGTCTCTCTGGACTCTCTGACAATGCTCTCAACGCTCGCACAGCTCTCTCTCAGCTCTGTTCCAGCAAGACACCACAAGCCACGAGCAGGAGGAGGAAAGAAGGCCAACAACTTCACAAGCAGACCAACACGCAAGAAGAAACCAGAGCGACTGCCTCAGTGGCCATCGGACACCTCGTGGCAACAAGGGCCGTACGAAACCTTTTACTCAAAAGACTCTAAACCCTAACTCTCAACTGTCAAGGATTCATTTGGTGAGCATTATCCCTGATCTCCTGAAACCAAAACCTAGCTAGATAGTGGGATTTTTGGGAGGGATAAGGTTTTTTTTGTATATTGTAATTCTCCCTCACCTGGACCTTGTGTTCCCCAACCTGTGTTTAAGTGTTAAGTGTGTTTTAAGTTTGTTACCTTTTTCTTTTAATAAAGTCAAAATTCTTTCAACAGAACCTGTTGTCTACTGCATCTTTGTTCACAACCCCTAAATAAGTCCAAAGTCTAGAACCAGGGGCGTGGGAGTGATTCGAACCGCTCACTGAGTCAGAGGTGAAGGCTAACCCCACACACCACCCCCTACAACAGGCGGGCTCTCTCTGTACAGGTGGGCTCTCTCTGTACAGGCGGGCTCTCTCTGTACAGGCGGGCTCTCTCTGTACAGGTGGTCGCTCTCTGTACAGGCGGGCTCTCTCTGTACAAGGCAGTCGCTCTCTGTACAGGCGGTCGCTCTCTGTACAGGTGGTCGCTCTCTGTACAGGTGGTCGCTCTCTGTACAGGTGGGCTCTCTCTGTACAGGCGGGCTCTCTCTGTACAGGCGGTCGCTCTCTGTACAGGTGGTCGCTCTCTGTACAGGTGGGCTCTCTCTGTACAGGCGGGCTCTCTCTGTACAGGCGGGCTCTCTCTGTACAGGCGGTCGCTCTCTGTACAGGCGGTCGCTCTCTGTACAGGTGGTCGCTCTCTGTACAGGCGGGCTCTCTCTGTACAGGCGGTCGCTCTCTGTACAGGCGGTCGCTCTCTCTGTACAGGTGGGCTCTCTCTGTATAGGCGGTCGCTCTCTGTACAGGTGGTTGCTCTCTGTGCAGGTGGTCTTTAATACCTGTCCTCAATGGTAATTTAAGCTACTCAAAGCCCGCTTCTGTTTTCAGATGTTCCCTCCCTCACTTTGGGGACTTATCTGCTGCACAACTGAGAGTGTGAGCAGAGGATCCAGTACCACGTGAATAAGGGACCAATGATTCCACATATCCTCTCGCTAGTCAGGGGCACTGAACCCAACACACTAGATCTTTATTTAACCATGCTTCTCTAGGTAAATTCTTTTACCCCTTTTTTATTTTTAATTCTTGATGTGTTGTATTTTTCCCTCCATTCCATTCCCATTCTTGGCCCAGTTTTGCCCCGCTTGGCTCAGTTAGCTATGCTCTCACCTTTTGAGTCATAAGTTCATGAGTTTGAGCCCACTTTAGAACTTGAGCACATATTCTAGGCTGGCACTCCAGTGCAGTACTGAGGGAGAGCTGCACTGTCAGAGCTGCTGTCTTGTAGATCAGAGGATAAACTGTAGCCCTGTTTCCTTGTTCAGGTGGGTGTAAAAGATCTCATGGCTCAATGAGAAGAAGAGTAGGGGGTTCTCCTGGAGGTCGGGCCAACATTCCTCCCTCAACCAACAACAGGTGAACTTGTCATTTATCACATTACTGTTTGTGGGATCTTGCTATATGCAAATTGGCTGCTGTGTTTATTGATATTACAACAGTGACTATACTTCATATTAATTCATTAGCTGTGTGAAACATATTAGGCGCTATATTAATGTAAGTTCTTTCTTTCTGGATTATACAATAAAAACAAATTTGAGCAGAAGGACAGAATAATCCGACATATTCAGAATTATGCCTTTTGTCCCAGTCCAATGGATTTGGACATCACTGTTAGTCAGAGGTACAAAGGATGTCTCCAAATTTCCTGGAAATACTGGGATCTGTGGAACTATCTCCAGCAAAAGAGAAAAGAAAGACTTGCATTTCCACAGCACCTCTCATGACCAGTGGACATCTCAAAGTGCTTTACAGCCAATGAAGTACTTTTTGAAGTGTAGTCACTGTTGTAATGTAGGAAACACGGCAGCCAATTTGCGCACAGCAAGCTCCCACAAACAGCAATGTGATAATAACCAGATAATCTGTTTTAGTGGTGTTGATTGAGAGATAAACATTGGCCAAGACACCGGGGAGAACTCCCCTGCTCTTCTTCGAAATAGTGCCATGGGAGCTTTTGCGTCCACCTGAGAGAGCAGATGGGGCCTCGGTTTAACGTCTTAGCTGAAAGACGGCACTTCTGACAGTGCAGCACTCCCTCAGTACTGCACTGGGAGTGTCAGCCTAGATTATTGTGTTCTGACTTAGAGGTGAAGGTGCTACCAACTGAGCCACGGCTGACACGAATTTTTAGTTCAAATTTTCAGGTGAAATCTAGCAAAACAAAATAATCACAAGCAAATTCTATTCTTTCTCCAACTTTCCCGAAGAATTCCGCTTACTGTGTGCTTACATTTACTGGATGTTGTTACATTCTGCATATTTTACATTCATTTAACATTTGAATTTAATTGCCATTGTTTAGCCTCCTTCCTCAATTGATCCAGATATTTTTGAATCACATTTTCTATTTGTTACCTGGTGACATACCTTGGCAACATCAGCAAAGCTTATAATATTATACAAAAAGTATTGTTGCTTATCAATAGTGTGCACATCAAGGGACCGAGACCAGACCCCTGGAGGACTGTGCTGGACACTGCCTACCCACTTCCTCCTTCAATTCCTACCCTCTACCTCCTGTTCCTGAGCCACTTCTCTATCCAGCTAGTTAATTTGCCATTAATCCTTACCTGCTTTAAAAGTCTCACATCTTGAACTTTATCAAAAACCTGTTGAATATTCAAGTAAATTATATTTACTGGATAATCCTTATCTATTAGTCCATCTCGCTCCAGAGAGAATTCTATCATAACTGACTGCTCCTAAATCTATGCTGATCGCTGCTTATAATCTCTGTGCTCTTTATGTGAACAGTGACAGTATCCCATATAATAATCTCAAGTATATTCTCCACCACAAACATTATACTGACTGCTCTAGAAAATCCAGAGTACAAAAGTGTGGAAGTTATGATGAACCTGTATAAAACACTAGTTCGGCCTCAACTGGAGTATTGTGTCCAATTCTGGGCACCGCACTTTAGGAAAGATGTGAAGGCCTTAGAGAGGGTGCAGAAAAGATTTAAGAGAATGATTCCAGGGATGAGGGACTTCAGTTACGTGGATAGACTGGAGAAGCTGGGGTTATTCTCCTTGGAGCAGAGAAGATTGAGAGGAGATTTGATAGAGGTGTTCAAAATTATGAGGGGTCTAGATAGAGTAGATAGAGAGAAACTGTTCCCATTGGCGGAAGGGTCGAGAACCAGAGGACACAGATTTAAGGTGATTGGCAGAAAAACCAAAGGCGACATGAGGAAAAACTTTTTTACTCAGCAAGTGGTTAGGATCTGGAATTCACTGCCTGAAAGGGTGGTGGAGGCAGACTCAATCGTGGCTTTCAAAAGGGAATTGGATAAGTACCTGAATGAGAAATATTTGCAGGGCTACGGGGAAAGGGCGGGGGAGTGGGACTAGCTGGAATGCTCTTGCAGAGAGCTGGCACAGGCTCGATGGGCTAAATAGCGTTCTTCTGTGCTGTAACCAGTCTATGATTCTATGACATCACACTTCTTTTGTTTAGATGTCGGGATAACATTTTCTATTCTCATTCCTCACATACCGCACGCAGTAATCTGGCGGAGCAGATCAGCTGCTTCTTATAGAACTGGCCTGATTTTCATCCCTCTGAAAGCAATGGAACGAAGATCGGGCGGGTTCTATAATGAGCAGGTAATCCGCTCTAACAGACTATTATCCAGGCAGTGAAGATCACTACCCGACAAAGTGGAAAATTGCCCAGGTATGTCCTGTCCATAAAAAAAGGACAATTTCAATCTGGCCAATTATCACCCCGTCAGCCTTCACTCAATTATCAGCAAAGTGATGGAAGGTGTCGTCAACAGTGCTATCAAGTGGCACTTACTCACCAATAACCTGCTCACCGATGCTCAGTTTGGATTCCACCAAGACCACTCGGCTCCCGACCTCATTACAGCCTTGGTCCAAACATGGACCAAAGAGTTGAATTCCAGAGATGAGGTTAGAGTGATTGTCCTTGACAGCAAGGCAGCATTTGACCGAGTGTGGCATCAAGGAGCCCTAGTAAAATTGAAGTCAATGGGAATCAGGGGGAAAACTCTCCACTGGCTGGAATCATACCTAGCACAAAGGAAGATGGTTGTGGTTGTTGGAGGTCAATTATCTCAGCCCCAGGATATCACTGCAGGAGTTCCTCAGTGCAGTATCCTAGGCCCAACCATCTTCAGTTGCTTCATCAATGACCTTTCCTCCATCATAAGGTCAGATGTGGGGATGTCCACTGATGATTGCACAGTGTTCAGCTCCATTTGCAACTCCTCAGATAATGAAGCAGTTCATGCCCGCATGCAGTAAGACCTGGACAACATTCAGGCTTGGGCGATAAGTGACAGGTAACATTCACACCACAGAAGTGCCAAGCAATGACCATCTCCAACAAGAGAGAGTCTAACCACCGCCCCTTGACATTCAGTGGCATTACCATTGTTGAATCCCTCACCATCAACATCCTGGGGGTCACCACTGACCAGAAACTTAACTGGACCACATAAATACTGTGGCAACAAGAGCAGGTCAGAGGCTAGGTATTCTGTGGTGAGTGACTCACCTCCTGACTCTCCAAAGCCTTTCCACCATCTACAAGGCACAAGTCAGGAGTGTGAAGGAATACTCTCCACTTGCCTGGATGAGTGCAGCTCCAACAACACTCAAGAAGCTCAACACCATCCAGGACAAAGCAACCCGCTTGATTGGCACCCTATCCACCACCTTAAACATTCACTCCCTCCACCACCGGTGCACCGTGGCTGCAGTGTGTACCATCTACAAGAGGCACTGCAGCAACTCGCCAAGGCTTCTTCGGCAGCACCTCCCAAACCTGCAACCTCTACCACCTAGAAGGACAAGGGCAGCAGGCGCATGAAAACACCACCACCTCCAAGTTCCCCTCCAAGCCACACACCATCTTGACTTGGAAATATATCACCGTTCCTTCATCGTTGCTGGGTTAAAATCCTGGAACTCCCTCCCTAACAGCACTGTGGGAGCACCTTCACCACACGGACTGCAGCAATTCAAGAAGGCGGCTCACCACCACCTTCTCAAGGACAATTAGGGATGGGCAATAAATGCTGGCCTTGCCAGCGACGCCCACATCCCGTGAATGAATTTTTTAAAATTTACCCCTCGTCTTCAAGTACCTATCTTATTGTGCAGAGCTCTCCATATAGTACAGAGTACATACAGCTCTATTGCAGAGGTGCTGTTGCCATGGTAACGTATCTTGCAAGACAGTTTCCACGTTTGTATGCAGAGAAAGACTCACTATCAGCAGTGAAGGCTTTGCATCAATCACATCTACCGCTATTGATCACCTTAGTTTTAAGGTGAAATAGAAGGATTACAGTGCAGTAGCCACGCTGCCTGTGTCTGTCCTGCTGCTGCTGCTCCTCTGGCTGTTGGCATGGCCACAGGACTGATCTTGCCCAAAATCTCCCCTCTGTGCTCCTTCTTCGACTCGGGACACGCTACACAGTCCAGCACAAGTGAACGGGGAACGCCCTGATCTCCTGCAAAGTCCTACAATGGGAAGTGACGTGGCCTGTTTTCAGTCAGTGCTCGGCCAGTTGTGTTGAGTCCGTGGCTATCGTCAGATGTCTAAATACAACCCAAGTCACCATCACCGGACAAGCGTTTGTGACAAGGCGGTTCGGTGACCCTGCGTGCCCAGTGGGGAAGCTGCAGGGAGCACAGGCAGAGAAAGAGCGACAGCATCGCAGCCCCCAATCTCAAAGCCATGCTTCCTGACTGCAGCTCCCTGTTGGGAGCACCGGATGATGGAATCACCCCTTTAGTATACAGATATCCAAAGAACAACATGGGAGTGATTGATGGCGAACATCAGTGCCAATGAAGAGTTCTCCACAAGGGTGGGAGGGAATCCCAAAGCACTTTTAGAACCAATGGGTTACTTTTCAAGTGAAGTCCCTGTTGTTTTGTCCATTTCTTGTGGTTACCCTTTTCCCTACATCATCAGAACTGAGTACTGGCTAAGCTGTGAGCTTCAGCCCTGATTGCTTGAACTAAACTTTAAACAAACAACTTTTGCAAATGATTGGTAAAGATGTTCTTAACAGTTGTTGTTCCGGTTTTCTTGTGCCTTGTATTGTGCGATGGAGCTGAAACCTAATCTGAGTTCCGTGACTGCAGCAACATGTTGCAATTTGAACAAGACGGTTGAGTAAATTAAATCCCTCAGCCCACCAAAGGAATTTTCCAGACATTCCAGAGCGATGTGAAAGAATACCGATACAAAAGCAAAATACTGCGGATGCTGGAAATCTGAAATAAAAACAGAAAATGCTGGAAATACTCAGCAGTTCAGGCAGCATCTGTGGAGAGAGAAACCCAGTTAACGTTTCAGGTCGATGACCTTTCGTCAGAAAGAATACCGAGCTTAATATTGAGGTATTAAGTAACTTTCCTGCTTGTAACATTCTTCGTTATCTGACTACAGGATTGGAGACAGGGTCAAGTACTTTCTGCTCTTCCGCTCCAATAGGCCTTAACCCAGTCTCAGTGCAGCACCACATTGTGTCACGGTGCACTTCAGAGTCTCACCTCTGTCCTTTTATCCTCTCTCTGAACTGAGTACTGGCTAAGTTTGCCAAATTTACTACATTTTGGCAATTTCTTGCAGTAAATTGGGGCAGAGTAGGAATGGGGGCTGAGATGGCCACAACTCATTTCATGTACAAGCCCAGCAGGGCAAAAGGAGCCCATCATCCTGTTAGTTTGACTGGATTGAAAGCCGAGGAGCAGAGGTGAAGAGCTACACTCGAACACACTGCATTGCCTAGTCCCCAGCTTATATCTTTCAAAAAATAGAACAGCTACTTATTTCATAAACAGAATACTAAGAGAAGCCACTGAACACAGAATTTATTCCACTCAAGCTGAAGATTTTGACAACTATTGAGTTACATTCTGTATTCCACAGCCTTGCACTCTGTTCCTTCCGGGAGTACACTGATGTATTGATTTGTAAGAAATGTTCTGGATTCAGTCATTGTGATTACAGCAGTTTCACCAACGCACTGCAGCAAGGCGTCAGAGAACATAGGTTCCATCCCCGGCACCACTGACTCCCAGTCATGCCCGTGTGCTGCGGGTGCTGCTAATTGGAGGCCAGGCACCTCGCTGAGAGAGGACGGATCATGGGGAAATCTGGCCACGAGCCACTATCAGGTACTTCCTACTGCTTAGTGACCATTGACAAGGCCTGCAGCAAGGCCTCACAGAGCTTGTACACTGCGCAGTTATTACGGGCGAGGAAATAATCCAGAGATAATACACAAATCTTGCCCCAGGCCTTGTCATATCAGCTACCGAAAGGGAAGTGACAATGGATAAAGAGCTGGTGAAATCTTAAAGAAATGGCTCTTGTCATTTTCAATTGTCTGAAACCACACTTGACAGTTGAGGGAAGATTGTGCAGTACGGTGCTCACTGCACTCGCATTGTTCTCCCCAGTAAAGCACAAAGTCGATTTCCTCTTTTCTTCCTGGGCCAAACAACAAATGAAACTAAGTGTTCACAGGCAACCGGTAACATCAAGAGATGTACACAAGCCATCTACAGATGCCACTGCTCGGATTCCTCTCCGCTGCCTCCCTGTGGCCATCCTTTAATCTCTGCTCAAGGTTTTTCCGTAGCGAGGGAATCAGCAGGGTGCTGCATCTTAAATAAAAACAGAAAATGCTGGAGATACACAGCGCAGAATGTTGCTGCTCCAAGAAGCGCTGTCACAGAGCGTCCTCAATCTCTTTCTTTTTTGAAACCTTCTCAAATTTTTGCCAAATAAAGATTACATTCTTCGACTCCACATCCACTTTATTAATTCAGACTCCACTCAGCAATCTCAGACTCCACTCAGCAATCTCAGACTCCACTCAGCAATCTCAGACTCCACTCAGCAATCTCAGACTCCACTCAGCAATCTCAGACTCCACTCAGCAATCTCAGACTCCACTCAGCAATCTCAGACTCCACTCAGCAATCTCAGACTCCACTCAGCAATCTCAGACTCCACTCAGCAATCTCAGACTCCACTCAGCAATCTCAGACTCCACTCAGCAATCTCTCTACAATGTGCGGACAGGCCAATAAAACGTACAATTTAGAAATTCAAAAAGCAGCACGTCAGCAAGAGGCGGCAAAGAAAAAGAAAGGGGAAAAAATGGAAGGAACAAATGACAGGACTCAAGGAACTAAGTTGGCACAAATAACTGTTGTGTGAGTGTACAGCTAATAAAGGAGACCATTTTTGGGCTTCAAACTACCCCAACTCGCAAATCAGTTACATTTGTTTTTTAGGCCCCAGAGTTTGAAGCCTTGAGCTATAGGGTTGAAGCCAAGCTCCACCAGAGACCAATCA
The DNA here is from genome assembly GCA_030390025.1 of Squalus acanthias. NCBI lineage: Eukaryota > Metazoa > Chordata > Chondrichthyes > Squaliformes > Squalidae > Squalus > Squalus acanthias. Next base: position 1,196,749 of record CM059446.1, on the reverse strand, counting down.
AAACAAATGCAACCAGTCGAGTGAATGATGCAGGAAAGGTAATTGCGAAGCTGATGGACTGCATTAATGGAGGAGAGTGTTCTGCACTGGTTATCTTCTCCTGCCCAGTGCAAACCCGAGAAACAATGGAAATCCACCCCCTTGTGCGGCTGGACAATTGCAGTGAGTTTTATGACGAGAAAAGCCAATCCAGACATTGATTGTCCAGGTGCCACATAACGGAATGTCCTTGGGCAATGTAATAGATGAATGCCGGTGGAACCATCCTTTGGGGAGAAAATTAGGGGGAAATTGAGAAAGGATAAAGATAGACACCGCGGATCAAGGTCTCTACACAACACAAGGGATTGTATGATCCTGGGACAATGGATGAGTGATCAATGCAATTGGTCAGCGTTATCTGACTGGCTTGTGGGGGAATGGTTAACACGTTCGAGTTTTGTTTGATTAATTTTGGGGGATCAGTAATTTTGAGGAAAGCTCTCTTTTAGAGGTTTGCTTGTGGTTAGTTTCTTCCATTGAGGGTTAAGTAGGTCGGGTAAGCCCTGTGGTGCCAGGATCTCAGGTAGTCTGTGGAGGAGCGAGCAGGATTGGTGGGCCAAACAGCCTTTTCTAATCCCAATGTTTCTTATGTGCCAGCCTACACACACAATGACCTGGAGCAGGAATTCTGGCCAATGCTTTCCCTCTTCCACTACCACAAGGCCCAGACCAGAGAGAACAACATGACCAAGCACGCCAGAAACTTAAAGGGCAGCATGAGCACTGCTACCTCAGAAACATTAGGGATAAGCTTAGTCCTTACATGAACAGAGAGGATTCAGCGCTGACATTCTGCCATGTTGGCTGCTTGGAGAAAGTTTTTTCTCTAATGTAAAGTTTGATAATAAAGACATAATACGCACCAGGGTTTATAAAATAAAAACATAGGTTGGTTTGTGAGAAGGTTATGATGTAAGGCAAACCATTCAAATCTTCCTTTCCAGAATCATCTTCGCAACTTGACTGAATACAAACCCTTTCAGAGTCACGGACCAGATAAAACTTTACTGGAGATTTATCTCTCCACTGGCACCCTGATTGTCAAAGGTTACTCCTGGTCCTCTGCAGCCTGCGTTCAACAGAGTCTTCCCAGTGGAATATTAAAAGCCAGTATGAAGTATTAATATCTCGTCTCTCACAGGATTCATTTCACATCATTATATTCTCTGCCATCTTAAAAGGACTGGAATTTTCATAAATAATAAAGTCATACCGGGAACATTCAGGAACCTGACTGTGGGCTGTCCAAATTGACATGAACAATACCAGGCAGTGCATGACATCAAAAGCCAAAGATTGAATCACTGCACTGGAGTCTCGGCCTAGTCGATCAAACTCGTGGGATGGGGCCCACCCCAAACTTCTGGCCCAGAGGTGAGAGCGCTACCCACTGACACTGATTGACAAAGTAGAGCTGAGATCAGAATCTCACCACATGGGGAATGAGGAAGTCCATTGGTGTCTTTAGATTTTTAATTTCTATTCACTGAACAGAAGGACTCAGTCAGACAGGTTTCATTTGCTGTTCTTGTTCTTTTTGGGATTCACTTAAGTGAAGTCAACTACTTTACTATAAGTTTAAGAAAAAGAGGCTTCATCCCATTGTCCCTGCTCCACGCTAACAAACAAAGCAGGCCTTCAGAGGCTGAATAGAAAACAAAGGCAGACCACTGCGACAGTACAAAGGATCTGCAGCCAGGCCTCTGACAGGCTGTCTCATTACCTCCGCTGTACACATATCACACATTTCATCCACACATCCTGCTCGCTGAGATTTTCTCAGCCATTGAATCTAGACATCAATCAATATAAAAGTCTGTGCAGAGGGGTTTAATGAGTTCCACGTCTCATATTTGGTTTATATATTAGCACTCATCAGTGAGTTGTTGTTCTGACTATATAAGTTAGATTTCTTTATTAACAAACGTAATATGATGGCCGAGGTTGTGCAGATAATTCATAAACTCCTGCTGCAAGTTGGAGTTAGGGGTGATGCTGCATTAATTTATAGCAAGCTGCTTTCAGGGAAACTGGTTTGTGTGAGAGAAAGAGGAGCCAGTTCCTTTGGCAACAGAAGCAGTCAGAGTAAATGAGCAATGTGCCATGTGCATACAGACACAAAGCTCTACAAGCAATGCCTACAAGCTCGAGCTCCACACACTGAACGATACATGTTTGTGCTACATTTATATCATGGAATTGCTTCTATCTGGACCGTTTCTGATTCCGGGTGCCTGGAAATCCACTGGGGACAGATTTCAGAGTCCCAGCTGTCCATGTGCTGTGTGGGAAAGTCACAACTATAGCTCGAATGTTCCTACTCGCTCCCCTGGTGTTTTGGGAAGGTGCATTAGGCCAAAGCTGTATAGCCAGTCTCCAAGGAGAGGCGAGAGCTCTGGCCAACCCTGCTTATATACCAAACCCAGATCCATGACAGACACTCCCCACCCTGAGTCATGTCAGCCAAATCGCTTCCATTTCACGCCACATAAAGCCTGGTCCTCAGTATTTCTCATTCTTGTTATCACCTTCTTAAAAAAACAAACCAACTTTCTAACCTTTCCTGATAAAATGAATTATCTTCATCATTCCCTTTCAGCCCTTCGCAAGAACAATAATATATTCACTATGATTAGGTGACCAGAACTGCACACGTTTCTCCAGATGGGTCCTGACCAGTGTCTGTTGTAACATAAGGACGCACAAGATCAGAAAGGACAAGTGTGATTCATCAGGTCAGTCCCAAAGCAACAATACAACCTCTTTAGATTTGTACTCTATCCCTCTGTTAATGGAACTAGAACAGTTTTACTCATGCTAACCCCAGTGCAGATGGTTTCATAGAATTACCCATTATGGCCTCTTGATCTTTCTGGAAAGCAAAGTTAACCCCCAGCATCTTTTCATCTGCCTAAACCGCTCTCCCCAACCCCTCCACCTTCACCTCCAACAACAGGTGCAAGGACCTTGTGCACATCTATATCACTAAGGTTGAGGCCATCCCTTCAGCTGCCTCTACTGCTTGCCTCTTCCCCCTCCCACCAAGCCAAACCTTCTCACAACCTCCCCCTGGACTAGCTCTGAACCAGCATCTCTCTCTCATTTTTCTCCCATCTCCCCTCTCCGAGCTCATTTTGTCAATGAGTCCCACCACCTGCTCTCTTGACCTCATTCCCACTAAACTACTAACAAGACTGTTTGGAACCTCAGTGTCCTATCTGACCCCTCTCCATCACAAACACTGCCTATTTCCACCTCTGTAACATCACCCACATCCGCCCCTACCTGAGCCCATCTGCTCCTGAAACCCTCAATTTGTTATCTACAGACTCGACTATTCCAATACTCTCCTATCCAGCATCTCATCCTCCATCTTCTGTAAAATTCAGCTCATATGAAGCTCTGCTGCCCGTATCTATCTTGCACTAAGTCTCACTCACTCACGTGCAGCCCGGGACCGGCTTTTCAAATGTGAAATTTCGTGCATGAATTGGACGCACAGCCCGTTAAAGCAGCCGCGCGCCCAAATACAAATTGGGGGAACACTGCCTACAACCCCCCCTTAACTCGCCGTTCCTCTGACTGTGGCCTCTTGTTCATCCCCCTCCCTCCTTCACCCCACCATTAGCTGTCGTGCCTTCAGTCACGATGCTCTAGAAATCAGTCCTTCAACCGTTCAACCTTTTCATCTTCCTCTCCTGCTTTAAAAACCATCCTTAAAACCCATTATTTGACCAAGTTTTTAGTCACCACTCCTAACAGCTCCTTCTTTGGCCTGGTCTCCATCTTTTCTTTATGTCTCTGTGATGCACCTTGGGACGTTTCTTCTGCGTTAAAAGTGCTATGTAAATGCGAGTTGTTGTTGATCTCTTTTCTTGTCGGCGAGCTGTACCATGGTCCCATTAAACACACACTCCTTCTTTTGGTTCTTTGCTCCTGTACTAATTATTTTACATTTATCCACATTGAACTGCGTCTGCCACCTATTAGTCTAGCTACCTAAAAGATCTAAATCTTCTCAATCTGGTTACATTGTTCTTTATTATTTGCCCTGCCTCCTATTTAGAATCATCTGATTAGAATATTTTGCTTCTGATACCTTCATCCAAGTTATTAATATATTGAAAAAGGTAATGCTGTACCAAGACCCATCACGAGGAACTTTTGAAAGATCCCATTCATGTCTAGCCTCACTTTTCCATTATCGGACAATTTTCTATCTAGCCTAGTTATTCTACATCACCACTTTTGAACCTTGTCAGAAACTTTCTGAAAGTCATCTCATTAATTTTTCCAATAAAATCTTCTATCTTTCTCCAAGTGTTTACCCCCTGGATCACGCAAGATCATTTCAAAGATATCTCCTCCAACTGATGCTAAACTCACAGGTCTATAGTTTCCATGTCTGCTTCATGTCCATTTTTAGATAATACAATCTCCTCCTGTAAATTTAAAAAAAAAATTTTGCTAAAAAAAAAATCAAATTATCTAGAGATTGGCACAAAGTCCAGGAGGTGATGTTTTTGTTGCATAATTCAATGCAAATTAACCGATAATTTGAATGAAGTAACTTTGAGTTGAGGAGTGGCCTGTAGTTTTGTTAATTTCCACACAATGTTTACAAAAACTTCAGTCTTCAACACTCTAAAGGCCCAAGGTTACAAGTTGAGTGAAGAAGTTGTGTCTGTTTTAAGAGCGTCCAAGACTTTATAGAACTAACCCCATTTTATTTGCATCACACTATCCAGCTTCTCCTTTGTCTTTCCAGGAAATCTGATGTGGGTCTGGTTATGGTAATTTTCCCCCTTCCTCCTGGGTAAAGAGACACAACCAATGCTCCCTCTAAGCTGCATGAGTGGCTGGCCGCGCAGTGATCTGCCAGGTCCCACGCAGGCCGCTCACAAGCTTTTCCGCTTGAAATACCACGCAGGCGCAGACATTTAAAGGGACCGCGCGTTGAAATAAACAGGCCGCGCACAACAAAGACAATTTAGAGGGAACGTTGGTCATAACTATTTCCTTATCTCCAGAGTTCAGCTTCACACTATTTTAAGTGGACCAATAATTCTCTACCCTCTGAGCTGTTGTCAGCAACGTCTCACTGCTCGTTATTTGCTCTGTTTTCTTATCGAACAGATTCCTTGTACATTTTGTAACCTATCTGCTTATCCTCATTGGACTTCTCCATCCCTACTTCACTGTATTGGCATTTACAGCCTCTTAATTTGTTTTGATTTGGCCAAAATTAATCTCCTTAAATATTCCCCATTTTCTACACTATTATTGTTCCAATTAACCTTTGTAAAATCTCATTTCACATTCCCTTGAAGTCTGCTCTTTTAAACTCCAGTATGTTTGTGTCAGTATCCTTTTTGCCTCAATCATTTCAGTCCAAGTGATATTATGTCAAAGATTCTAAAAAATTCCACACAAAACAAAGGCTTCTAACTAGCTGAACAACGCACTGGAACTGTGGGAACTGGAAGACATTAAATGTCCACCCATTTCATTATATAGGATAATGCAACAATGCACAGGTAAACTTTACCTGCCAGGATACAATCTCTGACCCAAACATCAAATCCTTTACAATTACCCACTGCTTTTCTTTCACTTCATCGCTAACTTCTCCCTCCCTTGACTTTATAATTCCACGGGTGGAATTTAAACATAAATTCAGGAGGGGAGACCACAAAAAATGAGTACAGCTTTCAGAAACGCCACACGGAATGGAATTAGTAGAGAAAAACAAGTGATTCCTTTCACAGGAACTCACAGAAGGGGCATGGTGTTAGCTGCCATTTTAAGTGCATGTATGATCTCATTGGGAAGTCATGAGGTAGAAGCTCTTGTACAGTGGAGGCTGGAGACAGGGGCCTAGAACATCCACAGGACTTGCAATCCAAGCAGTTACACTGGAATTCTGCCCACGGGGATCACCACTGCTGATCCTGTCAGGGGATCATGGGGAGGGGCTTTGGCAGTTTGGGGTTCATCTGTGGCACCCGCTGTCATGAGGCCCTTGGAAACGCTGCTGTAAATTGGGCAACCATGGAGGAAAGGGAAGTTGCTGGGTCCCCTTCCCAGCAGAGGACTCTGCCTGCCTCCTCGGCCCCTTTCCCTCTGATCTTTGGGGTCCAGGCTGCAACCTTCACCTGGACCCCAAGGTAGGCCCCAGTTCTGCTCCATCTGACCAATAACACCTGGTGAGACCAGGATTGCCTGTGTCAATTGTATGGTAGATCCTGACTGGGGACCAAGGAGCAATAACTCCCAGCCTAGCGAGGCCCCAGCCCTATTTCCCACCCCCTTGCAAAGGGCCTTGTAGGGGCAGCTGGGGGCTCTCGCCCCACAAGGCAATACAGGAAACTCTGCTTTAGGGCCATGACACAATGTAGTGAGGCCTCACCTGAGTCCATGGCCTTTCTGGCGAACTCCCGGTGAACTTACAATGGTGTCCACTCGAATGCCCTATCTATCTTCAGGGCCAGGCATCTGGGAGACACGTGCCAACAATATGAACCATTGGCACCGCCCAATATTCTGTAGACTCACAAGATCTGTCCATGACATTTGTTGTATTAAACCTCTTTATCTAAACAACAGCAATCTGACTTATCCTGATAGATTCACCGGTCCAAAAGTTTCAAACTCACTATTTGTAAACGGGTTTATGAATTTGTTAAAAAGGAAAGAGTGACCTTTTATTTTAAAAAAGCAGCTCGACCCAAATAGGCCAGGAGATTAAACATTCATAATCTGTCATTGGAGGTTATTTCAAGTGACTGGAAGAAATCAATAAACTTTTTCTGGGACAAGGCATTTTCTTAATACAAAGACTAATTATTACACTAAATTCATTGGTGTCAGCAAATGCAAGATTCAAAGTTGGTTATATTAAGGATGCAAATAGCTCCCAGTACTGGAAGGTCACAATATACTGGAAACCTTCAATTGGCTTCAGCAAGAATTTCTCCTTCTTTCATTGGGTCGGCTGTTGTGGAAGACAGGGCTCAGGAAATTGGCACAGTGGATGTGCAAAGATAACACGAGGTGAGACAGCGAATATTAACTCTCCTGACCCAAGTGCATCTAACAACATCTAGAAAATACATCAACTCCAGTTGAGTGTGGTTAACGACGGGAAAGGGGACATGAAGGAAATGGCAGATAAGAGCCATAGCACGGCAGAGGTAATAGGAGTGGTGTGGAATGGGCAAGAGGTCGCTTACAGGCAGCCGAGAAAACTAGTGAAACTGGACCAACAGCTCAATAACAACCCTGAATTTAGGCCTCTGACATGTGAAAACAAGTAGTTACACTGAAAGTGCTTGGGTCACGGCCTCCCATAACTTAACTAGAAGAATGAAAGTTTAAGTGTTCAGCTTTAACACTGTAGCCTGAGCTCCAGGAGGACTGTGTCAATACTGGTGCAAATTTGTATTCATACTAAAATACAGGAGGTTCCCTGACTATTCCCTTTGACCTGGACATCTTTGTATGATTGACAGGTGCTGGCCATGTACTTAAACAGCTGATGAATATAAACCATGGGGGTGAATTTCTGCAGGGGTTCTCCAGCCCTTCCAGAATAACGTCAGCAGAAGAGCCACAGAAACCCCAGAAAAGCAGCATAAGCAGCGACTCCTCCACCAAGGTTACGGTGGACGAGCAGATATTCACCCCACACGTTTTGAAGCTCCACAGTCTTTTCTAGTTTGTTGCTGACTGAATTTTTTAACAGACCCCACCTGGTATCAGATGCAAATAACTCACCCTGAATCTCAAGGAAGGACCAGGACTAGTAACCAACAGCGCAGTGAGACCACGCTGCAAATACAACCTCTGCTGGAATAGCTCCCAACAACAGCACTAACAACAAGCTTAACAACAAGGCAGAGTTGTGCAAACACTATGTCACAAGTTTATCTATCAGGTATTTTGATCAAACGGTTAATGTAGGAAGTACTGCTTTATGTTTTATTGCTGTTGTTGATGAAATGTTCTTATTTAAAAGTTTAATTCCTTTTGAATTCCTTCCAGTATCAGCTGTGGCTCAGTGGGTAGCACTCTCACCTCTGAGCCAGAAGGTTGTGGGTTCATAGTCCCACTCCAGGGCCTTGAACACATAAATCTAGGCTGACACTCCCAGTGCAGTGCTGAGGGAGTGCTGCACTGTCGGAGTGGGCCCTCTTTCGGATGGAGACGTTAAACCGAGGTCCCGTCTGCTCTCTCGGGTGGATGTAAAAGATCCCAGGGCACTATTTCGAAGAAGAGCAAGGGAGTTCTCCCCGGTGTCCTGGCCAATATTTATCCCTCAATCAACATAACAAAAACAGATTATCTGGTCATTATCACATTGCTGTTTGTGGGAGCTTGCTGTGCGCAAATTGGCTGCCACGTTTCCTACATTACAACAGTGACTGTACTTCATTGGCTGTACAGCACTTTGAGACGCCTGGTGGTCGTGAAAGGAGCTGGAGAAATGCAAGTATTTCTTTGAGGAGGATGATATGTAGGAAGTTCCCTCCGATTTAGAAATGTAGTGTGATTGACAGCGGCAGGTTGTGTTCTCAGAAGGCTGATGAAGCTTTGTATTCTTTTCTAGTTTGTTACTAAGTGAACTTAATACCAAATATCACAAGAGTGACACCAAAACCACACTTGGGCCTGTCACTCCCCTTTTCACAGCTGAAATCTGCTGCCAGTCTTCTACAGGTGGATCAGCAGAAGAACCAGTGGGACATCTGGAAACCCACGAAAAGGTGTTGGCAGGACAAAGTAGGTCAAGCAATTAATGCAGGAGACTGTCGTCAACTGTGAGTGATCCAGGCATCAGGAATCGGCAGCATGGCAGTGAGACAAAAGCCCGTCACTCCGAGCCAACGGGTCTTCACCAGGTGCAGAGCTGTGGGTGTGTGGAGAAACAAACGGAGGGTAGGAAAGGTATTCATTCCCTGTCTCTCATAATAGCGCCTCCTGCTGAATACGATGGACGCAGTTTGTGATTCTCGTCCTGCAGGAAGATGCTGAGGAGAAGTAAAACTGGAGAGGAGATTGAAGAAAATGGGAGGAATAATCAGGAGAAACAGAGGGGAAGAGGCACAGAATCTTTAGGAGATGACACAATGAGCTCATGGCCGCTCGCCAAACTTTAAATTGATTAACAATGTCTGCATCATAAGTGAAGCATATTCTGACAAAAAGCTGATTGAAGCTTTTAAATTCCTTTGTCCGTGGCAGCCCCAAATTACAATCGGCTCTTCAGAGCTGCCAATGTTCCTTTCGCAAATTCTTAGCACATTTTGTAAAATCCCCGCTGAGGAACCGAGTGCTTTCCATATTTGAGACAGACTCAGTGCCTCATGCACCAACTGGCTGGGCCCACCATTCGGACTCTGTTTCCAGTCGCCACATTTCCGAGGCTCCAGGAACCCACTCCTGTTGTGTCCCCATCAAACTGCCATCACACTTCCTTCAGTATTTAAAGAAAAAAGAGTTGTTTTTGCAGGGATTTTGTCTTCAGCCCAAGCATCATTGGATGTCATGGTTTATTTTGCAGTTCGTAGCTTAGCAACATGCAGTTACTTCAACGAGTGTTTGAAAAAAAAACTAACTTCAGGATGAACAGAAAATACCAGGGAAATCAGGCTGCAAACGGAGGGTTTGCAATTGATCGCATTTGATATAACTCTGCAAGGTAATCTCCCCCACTGCTCCAATAATGTTCCTCAACTTCAACCTCAGATTAACACTCCAATTGCACAGTTTGGTTTCCAACGAGCCTTGGCGATTGCTCTGCAAGTCCGATTGCCTGTTTGATGCCTGACTATGGGTAGTTTTGTCCGAGCTATAAAGTGAGCTGAGATTGCCCAAATTTACAGCACTTGGATATTGTGACTGGCAGACCGAAAACTTTCATCCACAGTCTTGGTTGGATTGAAATCCGGATCCCAGAGGTGAAAGGACGAGGCAGCTATTCCCATTGCACTGTTCCGTGCCTTGACCCAGCCTTGGAAAACCGCTCCCTACTGCTGTAACATAGTTTGAAACAACAGTCCTGCACATAGCTTTTCAAAGGCAGACTGCGCATCTCGCACTGAAACAAACAGAGCTTTGGACACTGGACTAGCATCCACTAGCAAATGGGTTGAAACTACTGAAGGTTTTTTTCCCCATATGGCCCTTTCAGCTCGAGGGGAACCTCCATCCTTGGGCTTGTGCTTGAACTGCATCCAAAAGGGAATGAGCACCTGATATTCCGCGCCCATCAGCTTGATATCAGGTCGGTCCTCAGGCATCTAGATGTTTTAGAAAGAATTTGTGCCCAATGATAAGTTGCAAGCATTTAATATTGGCTCCATTTTGGGCCATTTTCAGTGAGACATCACCACATCATTACTGCCTCATTTTCATGCACCCGCCCAGAAACAGGCGGGCGAATCCACCTGGGAAATTGGCAGGGTGCTAAAGTGGGTGGGATCTGGTGCAATGTTACCCTGCCCCATTTTCTTGCCCCTCCCTGCCTGATTAATGCCCACAAATCAGGCACAACATGGTAGACAATCTAGACTAGCATGTTAACCTGTGAACTGAAACGTTTTGCAACATTCAGATAATCCCAAACAGCACATTGACAAGACAAAGCTGGCTCCCCATCCTGCCTGTCCTGGGGAACCGTGCAGCCCAGGAGCTCATTGCCCAATTGAACTGTTCCAAAGAGATATTGAGTTTTATTTTAATGTAGCTTCATGAGGATTGAGAAGCAAACTCAGCTTGACTCACAAATTTGGGTTCTTTCCCAAATCACAGTCGCTTCTGTTTTTATCATTTATAGACAGCGCACATCACTGGCTCTCCTTTTTAATCCTTACCCTGATAAACAATAGGAACATCGGAACAGGACGAGGCCATTCAGCCCCTCGAGCCTGTTCCACCATGCAATGAGATCATGGCTGATCTGTGACCTAACTCCATATACCCGCCTTTGGTCCATATCCCTTAATACCTTTGGGTTACAGAAAGCTATCAATCTCAGATTTAAAATTAACAACTGATCCAGCATCAATTGCCGTTTGCGAAAGAGAGTTCCAAACTTCGACCACCCTTTGTGTGTAGAAGTGTTTCCTAATTTCACTCCTGAAAGGTCTGGCTCTAATTTGTAGACTATGCCACCTAGTCCTAGAAACCCGAATCCCCAACCAGCGGAAATAGTTTCTCTCTATCTACCCTATCTGTTCCCCTTAATATCCTGAAAACTTCGATCAGATCACCCCTTAACCTTCTAAATTCTAGGGAATACAACCCTAATTTGTGTAATCTCTCCTCATAACTTAACCCTTGAAGTCCAGGTATCATTCTGGTAAACCTTCGCTGCACTCCCTCCAAGACCACTATATCCTTCCTAAGGTGCGGTGCCCAGAACTGCTCACAGTGCTCCAGGTGTGGTCTAACCAGGGTTTTGTACAGCTGCAGCATAACTTGTACCCTCTTGTACTCTAGTCCTCTTGATATAAAGGCCAGCATTCTATTAGCCTTTTGACTATTTTCTGTACCTGTTCATGACATTTTAATGATCTACATACCTGGACCCCCAAATCTGTTTGGACATCCACTATTTTTAGCTTTATACAATTTAGAAAGTGTGACCGCACATTTGCTTACATTGAAATCCATTTACCACAGTTTTTCCCATTCACTTAATCTATCAATATCGCTTTGTAATTTAATGCTTTCATCTACACTGCCGACAATGCCGCCTATCTTTGTGTCATCGGCAAATTTGGATTTATGACTTTCTATGACATCATCTAAGTTGATAATAAATATTGTGAATAGTTGAGGCCCCAACACAGATCCCTGCGGGACACCACTAGTCACCTCCTGCCCATTGTCCCTACTCTCTGTCTCCTGCCGCTCAGACAATTTCCTAACCAGGTCAATAATTTGCCCTAAATTCCATGGGCTTCTACCTTAGTTAACAGTCTCTTATGTGGAACTTTATCAAATGCCTTCTGGAAGTCTATATAAATAACATCCATAGATATTCCCCTGTCCACTACTTTAGTCACCTCTTCAAAAAATTCAATCAAGTTTGTCAGGCATGACCTACCTTTCACAAATCCATGGGTAGCTACTCTCTCTGATCAACTGAAAATTTTCGAAGTGTTCGGTCATCCTATCCTTAATTATAGACTCTAGCAATTTCCCAACAACAGATGTTAGGCTAACAGGTCTATATTTCCCTGGTTTCCTTCTCTCACCATTTTTAAATAGCGGAGTGACATGTGCAATTTTCCAATCTAAAGGAACAGTTCCTGAATCGAGAGAACTTTGGAAGATTATAGTTACGGAATTTGCAATGTGCTCACCTACCTCTTTTAAAATCCTGGGATGGAAACCATCTGGTCCTGGGGATTTGTCACTCTTTAGTGCCATTATTTTCTTCATTACTGTTATTTTACTTACATTAATTTTATTGAGTCCCTGTCCCCGATTCAATATTAGTTTCTTTGGGATTTCCAGCATGCTATCCTCTTCCTCTACTGTAAATACTGACGCAAAGTAATTATTCAACATGTCCGCCATTTCCCCATCGTCATGGACAATATCACCGCTTTCAGTTTTTAAGGGGCCAACATTGCTCCTGACCACCCTCTTTTTCCAAATGTAACTGTAAAAATTCTTCATATTGATTTTGAAATCCCTTGCAAGTTTCTTTTCATACTCCCTTTTTGTAGCTCTTACTATCTGTTTTGTGACACTTTGCTGTTCTTTGTATCTCTCCCATTCGCCAGGATCTGGGCTATTTTTTGCATTTTTGTATGCCCTTTCCTTTAGTTTTATGCTGTCCCTTACCTCTTTAGTTGTCCATGGCTTTTTTTTGGTAAGTAGAGCTCTTGCCCTTCAAGAGTATAAACTGGTTCTGTATCACGTTAAATTCTTTTTTAAACATCTCCCACCGATCTTCCGTCGTTTTACCCATTAACAGATTTGCCCAGTTTAATGTGGACAGTCTCTGCCTCATCCCATTGAAGTCGGCCTGACCCAAGTCTAGAACCTTAGTAGCTGTTTTGCGTTTCTCCCTTTCAAACACTACGTTGAACTCGATCATATTATGATCGCTATTGGATAAATGTTCACGCACAGTTAGGCTGTTAACTAAATCTGGCTCATTACTAAATCTAATATGGCATGCCCCCTTGTTGCCTTTAGGACATATTGTTGTAGAAAACTATCCCGGACACACTCAAGAAATTCATTACCTTTCTGACAGGTGCTGATATGCTTTTCCCAATCTATATGAAAGTTAAAATCCCCCATTAAAACCACTCTGCCTTTGCTACATGCTTGTCTAATTTCTGCACTTATACAATCTAGCACTTCAGAGCTGCTACCAGGGGGCCAATACACAACTCCAACAACCCAAACTGCATAATATTAGCGCACCAAACATTGTGACTGACAACTGCCGCCCTGCTGATCAAACAAGAACTCCATCGAGTTGGCATGTGCACAGCCCTTCAAATCTTCACTTTAAGAATAAGTGCAAGATAATCCGTGGGGCTAGTGGATTATCCTGCTGAATGATACAGGATACGTTAAGAAGAATGCTGAGATTATCCTGGTAAATATGTAAAGCATATGCTTTGTGGAATTGTAAAGCACTATCATATCTCATAATTACAAATACACAAATCACTGCAAGTTGCGCCACAGGTTAGCAAGGCCATTAAACATGCAAACCAAGCACTAGGGTTTATTTCTAGAGGGGTAGAATTGAAAAGTAGGGAAGTTATGCTAAACCTGTATCAAACCTTGGTTAGACCACACATTGGATTACTGCGTACAGTTCTGGTCGCCATATTATAAAACGGATATAGAGGCACTGGAGAGGGTGCAGAGAAGATTTACAAGGATGATACCAGAAATGCAAGGGTATAAATATCAGGAAAGGATGAACAGGTTGGGTCTCTTTTCTCTTGAAAAAAGGCTGAGGGGTGACCTAATAGAGGTCTATAAAATTATGAAAGGTTTTGATAGAGTGGATACAGAGAGAATGTTTCCACTTGTGGGGAAGAGCATAACTAGAGGCCATCAATATAAGATAGTCACCAAGAAATCCAATAGGGAATTCAGAAGAAACTTCTTTACCCAAAGAGTGGTGAGAATGTGGAACTCGCTACCACAGGGAGTGGTTGAAGCGAATAGTATAGATGCATTTAAGGGGAGGCTGGACAAGCATATGAGGGAGAAGGGAATAGAGGATTATGCTGTTACATTTAGATGAGGAAAGATGGGAGGAGGCTTGAGTGGAGCATAAACACCGGCATGGACTGGTTGGGCCGAATGGCCTGTTTCTGTGCCATATATCCTATGTAATCCTATGTAATGTAAGTGAGGACCTCAGAGAAGGTTAAAAAGAGGGAATAATATTATATGATTCATCATCAACAACTGAGAATTCTAGGAGATTTATTTTGGTTGCTGTGTTCATGATCTCACTAACACCTGGTGACCAGAAACCATCTCCTTCCCACTGAGTCCAAGGATTTATTGGAAAGACATGCGATTTAATTTTAATGAGAGTTACTACATGTTGTATAATTCACACATGACACAGTCATGTGGAAGCTCTGGAAGGGTCTTGGGCACCGCATGGTGTCTGATACACAACTGCCCAAATTGTTTAATCGACATCCCTGATCGTCGATCGTCAATCTGCTGGGGGTAGAAAGCTAACGAGATGACATGCTGATTTTTCAGTCACTGCACACGCACTTTTTAGAACACTTGACCACTGCTCCGTTCCTCCAAAACCTTTTTAGAAACCTATTTCTTTGATTGTGCCTTTGGTTCCCTGAAACCTCTGCTGTCTCCCATCTGGTGTCTCCTGTTGGTGCCGTCGCCACCCCCACCCTCTGTAACACGCTCTGAGATGTTCTTCTGCGTTAAAGTCTGTACAAACCCAACTTGTTGATCAACTGGGATGCAAGATGCAAACCATCACAGGGAAACTAAGAAAGCTAAATATTTGGAGTGTATTTAATCCTGTGATTCAGACAAAAACACTTAACTCTTTCAAGTTGGGTAGGAATCTGAATACTTACTGAGATGGTTTTAATACATCTTCATGTTTCATTTCTTTTAGTGGATGTCCAAACAAATTTGGGGGTCCAGGTACGTAGATCATTAAAATGTCATGGACAGATACAGAAAATAATCAAAAAGGCTAATGGAATGCTGGCCTTTATATCTAGAGGACTAGAATACAAGGGGGAGCTGCAGCTGTACAAAGCCCTGGTTAGACCACACATGGGGCACTGTGAGCCATTCTGGGCACCACACCTTAGGAAGGATATATTGGCCTTGGAGGGAGGGCAGCGTAGATTTACCAGAATAATACCCGGACTCCAAGGGTTAAGTTACGAGGAGAGATTACACAAATTAGGGTTGTATTCCCTGGAATTTAGAAAATTAAAGGGTGATTTGATCCATGTTTTCAAGATATTAAGGTGAACAGACAGGGTAGATAGAGAGAAACTATTTCTGCTGGTTGGGGAGTCTAGGACTAGGGGACATAGCCTAAAAGTTAGAGCCAGACCTTTCAGGAGTGAAATTAGGAAACAGTTCTACACACAAAGGGTGGTAGAAGTTTGGAACTCTCTTCCGCAAACGGCAATTGATGCTCAGTCAATTGTTAATTTTAAATCTGAGATCAATAGATTTTTGTTAACCAAAGGTATTAAGGGATATGGGCCAAAGGCGGGTACATGGAGTTAGGTCACAGATCAGCCATGATCTCATTGAATGGCGGAACAGGCTTGAGGGGTTAAATGGCCTCCTCCTGTTCCTATGTTCATTTATTTTCTGGGTGCAGCAGTACTAGGGACAGACGTCAGTAGTAAATGAGGGTAAGGTGGGACCTGTCCCTTTTGGACCAGGCATTCTGGCTTTTGACTGGGCTATCCAGAAATTTCTACTAAAAATATGGCTGGAAGCTGAACCATAACAGCTTTTGAAAATGAAAAATATAAAAGGGTATGGGGAAAGGGCAGGGGCATGGGACTAGGTAGACAGCCCTTTCAGAGAGCTGGCACAGACACGATAGGCTGAATCGCCTCCTTCTGTGCTGCAAATACTGTGATTCTAATTGCACAGCTTCAGTCGGTGAACCCAGATCACAGCTACAGACCTCACTTACAGTACCTGCTGCAGCTGCATTGGAGAGTACCAGAGAGGATTGATGAAGGGAATGCAATGGATGTTGTCTACATGGATTTTCGGAAGGCGTTTGACAAAGTACCACATAGAAGGCTGGTTAACAAAATTGAGGTTCATGGAATAGGTGGGCCAGTGGCAGCTTGGATAAGGAATTGGTTTAAGGACAGAAAACAGCGAGATGTGGTAAATGGCTGTTTTTCAGACTGGAGGATGGTAGACAGTGGTGTTCCCCAAGGGTCAGTGCTGGGGCCACTACTTTTTTGATATATATAAATGACCTGGATATTGGAATACAGAGTAGAATTTCTAAATTTGCCGATGACACCAAACTTGGGGCTGTGGCAAACAGTGATGATGATACCAATCGACTGCAACAGGACATAGAAAGGCTAGCAGAATGGACAGACAAATGGCAGATGGAAATTAATACAGAGAAGCGTGAGGTGATGCATTTTGGCAGAAGGAACAGGGAGAGGCATTATACACTTAATGGCACAGTTTTAAAGAGTGTGCAGGGACAGAGGGACCTGGGAGTTAATGTGCATAGGTCCCTGAAGGTGGCAGGACATATTGAGAGAGTGGTTAACAAAGCATATGGGATCTTGGGCTTCATAAATAGAGGTATTGAGTACAAAAGTAGAGAAGTTATGCTGAACCTTTATAAAGCACCGGTTAGGCCACAACTGGAGTATTGCGTCCAGTTCTGGTCACCACACTTTAGGAAGGATGTGAAGGCCCTTGAGAGGGTGCAGAGGAGATTTACCAGAATGGTTCTGGGGATAGGGGATCTTAGCTACAAGGACAGGTTGGAGAAGCTGGATTTGTTTTCATTAGGTTGCGGGGTGATTTGATAGAGGTGTACAAGATTATGACGGTTTGGATAGGCTAGATGGGGAAAGGCTGTTCCCACTGGTTGATGGTACAAGGACTAGGGGACACAGATTTAAGGTTTTGGGCAAGAGATTCAGGGGGGATGTGAGGAAAAACTTTTTTACGCAGCGAGTGGTGATGACCTGGAATTCGCTGCCAACAGAAGTGGTGGAAGCAGAGACACTCAACGTTTTCAAGGGGAGACTGGATAGGCAATTGAGGGAAATAAACTTGCAGGGCTACGGGGATAGAGCGCGGGAATGGGACTGACTGGAGTGCTTTAGAGAGAGCCAGCACGGACTCAATGGGCCTTCTGTGCCCTTATGACTCTATGACAACACACCCAGCCCAGGTGTCAATGATCTAGTCATTAGCGCTGAGGGAATCTTAATGAATCAGTTATCATATGAATGGACCCAGGCTCTGGAGTCTATCATATTGCCTTCGTTTCTCCTTTGCAACAACTCCACAGCTCTGCGTTTTACTTCAATACAGTCTCATTCCCCTCATATTCCTATCTATTGGACCACACCCTGTAACTGGCAGCACAATACATTATTATCTATACAACCAATTGAGTTTAAGGATGTGCAACATTCTTCTCTTGCACATAATGAACTGAAAATATTTTTAAGCAATTCTGCAGCATCTATTGTACAATAGCAGTTAATCTACTTTTGGTTGAGGCCAGGAGAATCCCTTCTCTTCTTACAATAGGACTTTATGATACTCATCATTCACATGATCTGATCCGAAGCACAAGCATCTCTGACACTGCAGCACTCCATCAGTACTGCTCAAATCCTGGAGTGATGTGTAAACCCACAGCCGCCTGATTCACTGGTGAGATTCTGCCAACTACACCAAGCTCCCAAGACTTGGTTCAGAACTTTGGAGGGATGGGTAGTTGTTGCAAAAGTGATGTCAGATTTCATTGCAATTTGGCTTTCCACGCTGCACTGTTTTCACATGATTCACAGTTTGGGGAAAATGTATAACCTGTCATAATGATTTATCAGCACTGTCTAAAAAGCATTGTCAAGCACTCATACTTAAATTTCATTTGACAAGGGACGACGTGTCTGCTGAACAAAAGAGGCTGCCTATTGGCTGAGAGGGCTAATTCATATTAATAATTGATCTTAATTAGAACGTGACATTTTGCTCAATAGCAGGAACATCAAAGGCCTATTAGCAAAAGCGAAGCATCACCTGCGTGTTTTGCCTCTTTGTGTACTTGGAGCACAAACTGGATCCTGCTCCATTGTGCACACCTTGTTACAGTGAGGCTGCTCACAGCCTGCCCACCGCGGGCCAACAGGTGACAAACAGGAGTGCTCGGAGAGAGTAGAGTGAATAGAAAAAGATTAATTACTCCTGTCTCCACACCACCAAAGAAAAATAATGAGACAAGAATTCTCCATATCAAACCGGAAGCTAATTAACCTCTTGTGCCCCAATTTCTTTGATTTTTTTTCAAGACACAATCTTTGATGTGTTACATAAGTAGAGAGGAAGTCAGGCGTCCCAGTCCTGTTCCATTAAGCACACATCAAATAACTGCTTCAATACTGAGTTAATGCACGAATCTGATATCTCAATCTAGGCACAGTGCAGACCTCTTCCTGCTGTGTGTCAGCGACATAACCCAGCTGGAAACGGGAGGTTTCCTCGGATGCTATCTTCTTTTGAACACTTCTTATGTTTTCTCTAGAAATAGTGACCGTAAAAGGGAGTTGGATAATTATCTCAAAATGGAGCCAAAAGTTCTAAATGATTAATAATAATTTACTGGTGGGTTTCCCGTCGCTCGGCACATGAGAAGTCAGGTCAAAGCGAACCTGCCTCTGAGTGCACTGGTGCCACTGTGGGTATGGGATGAGGCTCTGCGGCTCCTGGAGTTTAGAAGGGTCTGTCCAGTGGCAGAAGAGAAGGTTCACAGTTTCTCTTTGGAAATTTTACCCGGGTTCAATCTTGAATGATGTGCTCTTCTATAAGGAAAGGAGTGTTATACCATGCAATGTATTATTCTGCTGCTACGGTGGATCAGTGTCCTTTCAAAGGCACAACGTCTCATTGTTGTTAAGTAAACACGGGCTCAGGTCAGAGTTTAACCTTGATTGGTCAGGGAACTTCGCAGATTGGAAAATGCTTGTAAATTTCAGCTGTTCGCTCAGATGCTTTTGAGATTGTTTTGAACCTGTAAACAGCACGAGGTCTGGAGTGTGGCGTCAGCATGTGTCGTCACATTGTTGTTATATTGAAAGGCAACAGCACTCAAGAAACCTCGCTCTTGGACTGCGCGGTCAAATTGGAGCTTTCACTTCACTCAC
Source organism: Squalus acanthias (assembly GCA_030390025.1). Taxonomy (NCBI): domain Eukaryota; kingdom Metazoa; phylum Chordata; class Chondrichthyes; order Squaliformes; family Squalidae; genus Squalus; species Squalus acanthias. The sequence continues at coordinate 1,177,280 of CM059446.1, read as the reverse complement.
AGCCACAAAGGATGTCGCCATTACCGTGGGGCAACTGCCTCCTGACTAACTGGGGGTTCAGACAGTATCAGTGCTTCATTTACCTGCAGCTCGGTCTTTTTATCCAGTCAGAAATTTTCAAAGGGACCAACTTGGTCGAGAACCCATGTATTTTGTCTGATTCCATCCTGTTCCCTAGATCGCGATTCCCGGGAGCTAGTTATACCCACTATCGATATTAAGTCAAACTCACCATCCACGTATTCATTGGACAAGTTCACAGAACCAAATATTAAGCAACCTCCTTTCTCCTCTAGTTCTCAACAACATGTTTCGAGTAAGCACGAGACTTCATAGTGGAGTATACGGGACAGATCTTATTAATCAGTATAAGTAAAGACATAGTACTGGAGAAATTAATGGGACTAAGTGGCGACAAATCCCCTGGACCTGACGACCTGCATCCTAGGGTTTTAAAAGAGGTAGCTGCAGAGATAGTGGATGCACTGGTATTAATCTTCCAGAATTCCCCAGATTCTAGAACAGTCCCCAAGGATTGGAAGGTAGCAAACATAACCTCGCTATTTACGAAAGGAGGAAGAGAAAAAACGGGGAACTATAGGCCAGTTAGTCCTGACATCAGTAGTAGGCAAAATGCTAGAATCTATTATTAGGGACGTGGTAACACGGCACTTAGAAAATCATAATGATTAGGCAGAGTCAACATGGTTTTATGAAAGGGAAATCATGTTTGACGAATCTGTTAAGAGTTTTTTGAAGATGTAACTAGTAGGATGGATAAGGGGGAACCAGTGGATGTAGTGTATTTGGATTTTCAAAAAGTATTCGATAAGGTGCCACACAAGAGGTTATTACACAAAATTAGGACTCATGGAATTAGGGGGTAATATATTAGCATGGATTGAGGATTGGTTAATAAACAGAAAACAGAGAGTAGGAATAAATGAGACTTTTTCGGGTTGGCAGGCTGTAACTAGCGGGGTACCGCAAGGATCAGTGCTTGGGCCTCAGCTATTTACAATGTATGTTAATAACTTAGATGAAGGGACTGAGTGTAACGTATCCAAGTTTGCTGATGATACAAAGTTAGGTGGGAAAGTAAGTTGTGAGGAGGACGCAAAGAGGCTGCAGAGAGATATAGACAGGTTGACTGAGTGGGCAAGAACATGGCAAATGGAATACAATGTGGGGAAGTGTGAAGTTATCCACTTTGGTCGGAAAAACAAAAAAGCAGAATATTTTTTGAATGGTGAGAGACTGGGAAATGTTTGCATTCAGAGGGTCCTGGGTGTCCTTGTACATGAATTACAGAAAGTTAACATGCAAGTATAGCAAGCAATTAGGAAAGCAAATGGTATGTTAGCTTTTGTTACAAAGGGATTAGAGTATAAGAGTAAAGAAATCTTACTACAATTATACATGGCATTGGTGAGGCCATACCTTGGAGTACTGTGTACAGTTCTGGTCTCCTTAACTAAGGAAAGACATACTTGCCTTAGAGGGAGTGCAGCAAAGGTTCACCAGACTGATTCCTGGGATGAGGGGGTTGCCCTATGAGGAGAGATTGAGTAGACTAGGCCTATATTCCTTAGAGTTTAGAAGAATGAGAGGTGATCTAATTGAAACATATAAAATCCTTAATGGGCTTGACAGGGTTAATACTGGGAAAATGTTTCCCCTGGCTGGGGAATTTAGAAGATGGGGTCACAGTCTCAGAATAAGGGGTTGGCCATTTAGGACTGAGATGAGGAGAAATTTCTTCACTCAAAGAGTTGTGAATCTTTGGAATTCTCTACCCGAGAGAGCTGTGGATGCTCAATTGTTGAAAATATTCAAGACAGAGGTCAATACATTTTTGGGAACTAAGGGAATTAAGGGATATGGGGATAGTGCGGGAAGGTGGATTTGAGGTAGATGATCAGTCATGATTTTGTTGAATGGCGGAGCAGGCTTGAAGGGCCAAATGGCAAACTCCAGCTCCTATTTCTTATGTTCTTATGATACACAGAAAGGTGATCAGCCTTTAACTGTATACAGAGAGTGACTTTACCGGTTTCTGTATCTGTCGAATACACTCTGAGATACTGTTGAAAACCATGATCCTTTATACACGATATTTTAGCTACATCAAAGGAAATGTCAAAATGACATATCTATTTCCCAAATCCTCTGAAAACAGATTATCTATGTTTCTCTAGTGTTGTCATAAAATCATTTGGTGTGAATTCACTGGCTGTGTGACCTTCGCACTGTTGGTGATATTTGCCCAGTTGTATGTGTGTTTCAGGTGTGGGGTGTGTGTGGGGTGTGTGTGGGGGTGATTTATGGGGTGAGTTTATGGGGTGGGTTTATGGGGTGAGTTTATGGGGTGCATGTGGGGTGAGTTTATGGGGTGAGTGTGGGGTGAGTTTATGGGGTGAATTTATGGGGTGAGTTTATGGGGTGTGTGTGGGGTGAGTTTATGGGGTGAGTTTATGGGCTGAGTTTATGGGGTGAGTTTATGGGGTGAGTTTATGGGGTGTGTGGGGTGAGTTTATGGGGTGAATTTATGGGGTGAGTTTATGGGGTGAGTTTATGGGGTGCGTTTATGGGGTGAGGTTATGGGGTGCGTGTGGGGTGAGTTTATGGGGTGTGTATGGGGTGAGTTTATGGGGTGAGTTTATGGGGTGAGTTTATGGGGTGCGTTTATGGGGTGAGGTTATGGGGTGCGTGTGGGGTGAGTTTATGGGGTGTGTATGGGGTGAGTTTATGGGGTGAGTTTATGGGGTGAGTTTATGGGGTGAGTTTGTGGGGTGAGTGTGGGGTGATTTATGGGGTGAGTGTGGGGTGATTTATGGGGTGTGTGTGGGGTGATTTATGGGGTGAGTTTATGGGGTGAGTGTGGGGTGATTTATGGGGTGTGTGTGGGGTGAGTGTGGGGTGAGTTTATGGGGTGAGTTTATGGGGGGTGTGTGTGGGGTGAATTTATGGGGTGAGCTTGTGGGATGTGTGTGTGTGTCGAATACTCCTCTGACATCCACTCTCCAGCCTCACAGATGAGGACTGGGCGCTGGAGTGAGGAACGCAGTCAGCCAGCGGCTGTGGAACCAGCAGCCCGGAGACAGGCTGCTTGTCCGGAGCGGTGGGAAAGCTGACAATAATTATATGGGGGGAGAAAAAGACAGAAAATGTCTTGCATCACAGTATTCATGTTTCCGTACCTCGATATGACTGACAGATGTCCAAGTACAGCTCCACAGCTGCTGATAAGGCCATTAAAGATTTATGGATTTAATATAATGAAGTAGAAAAGTTATAAAAAATATAATGATCAGGATCCAATCATCTAAAATCTAATAATTTGGAAATGTTTTGTCTGTAAAATTGAGATTCATCAGTTCCTGACAAGATTGTTAGCACCTGTGACGATTCATCCAGACATCTTCCTTTCCTGCTCGAGTGTAGCTGGAATATATTCCACATGAAGTGTTCTGGGTTTTCTTATCCTGCTGCAATTTCTACACAGGAATGACAGTTCCGCTGTTAGAGATGCAATTGAATTGCTCAGCATTACTGCCCATCATCTTTAGTCAGACTTCTTGGGCTGGATTTTCTCAGCCCCGAGGAGGCGGGTATGGAGGCAGGACTGCCAGGAAAGTTGCAGAATTGGCGGAAGGCAAACCCGCCCCCAACCCGCCTCCGTGCCCTCTTGCCAGGAGGCGGGAAGCCATCCTGCCCCGGGTCCCGTCTCCTTGGAGGCGGGAAAGGATTAAAGCCCATTAACTGCCTGTTAACAGGAGGAAAATAGGATTATCCCCATTTTTCGTGCTGAAGTGGGGGCTTCCCGACCTGGGGGATCCCCGCCGGGGTGTAGGAGGTGAGCAGTGGGTCTGCGGGGGTCGGAGGGGTCTGAAATGAGATGTAGAGGTGAGTGATGGGTGCAAGTGTGGAGTGGTAAGTATGTGATGTGAGTGTAAAGTGTTAGAAAATGTTAACTTACCTTTGTTTCTACCTACAGCCTTCAGCCGCTGTGGAGCCGGAGTCCCCGACATCTCCATTGTAGATATCACAGACTGGCTGCTGCATCCTCTGATCCAACAGCCAGCTGATTTCTGCAAAGTAGAAAGGTTTGATGAGTCCTGAACACAAGGGCTCATCAAACTACACAGAATGTCAGTATTTGACAGCTTCACAGAGCTGTCAAACGATGACATTTCTTCTTTCAAAAGTTCTTGACAGATGACACGTCATACGTTGACGTGCTCTGTCACTGACTTTCCCCAATTGGCCTGCTGAGCCCGCCGGGCGGGCTTAACAAGGTCAATCAGGGGAAAATCCCGCTGGTTGGCCAGAAGCTGATGGAGGCGGGACTGAAACCAGGCAAGCAGCAATCCCGCCTCCAACACGTCTCCATTCATAAAATCCAGCCCCTTGTTTTTCAGACTCACACTGGGTTATATTTCCAAATAATAAAACTAACTTGCTACTCATATATTTGTTGGCTAACGTGTGTAAGATATCTTCAAGATATCCTTTGGAACATCCCATTATCCCACAAAAGCTCTGTGCTATCCATGAGCTTCCATATTGCACTCACAGTCAGTGAGGGACAGGGACATGAGATCTCATTAATTACAGCAACTACCAAAGGTGGTTGTTAACTATTATGTAGTTAATTAATAATACAATTAACCACTTCAACTTGTAGTCAATACACCTTTACATTAGCTCAAGTCTCACATGAGGACCTTATCAAATGCTTTCTGAAAATCAAGATATATAATATCCATGACCTACTTTCACGCTCCAACACAATTCCTTCTTGAATGATTTTCCTGTGAAAATGACCAATATTGTTGGTTTGGAATGGTTCGCCATACATAAGCTCTTGTTGCCATTTCCCATCACACACTCCAGCATGTCTCCACGATGTGTGCCAGGCTAGTAGGACAATAATCAACAGGATTACCTTCCAACACTTTTTTCTCACCAGTTCTCTCTGATCTTCTGCTGATGTTATCGGTTTCTTGACAGGCTATCATACTGGACATTGAGCGCTAGTGACTATTGAAGAGCAGGTTCCATCGGCAAAATCCCACTCCTGCCTGACCTGCTGTCCATACGGAAACACTTGCAGCAGAGTCACGGGAAGGTGATTAGCAGCAGAAACCCTGGGCGATTTTGCGCTCCCTAACTCCAGGGGACTGAGCCCAATTGTAGCGTCCTTAATTCCAGCCCAACTGGGAGATTAGTAACTAGGGCACAGAGTGAGGATCGATCCCGGATCTGTACTGCTCAGCTACCCACTAATAAGTAAAGACAGATACCTAATAGCTATCGTGAGGAGTGTTTACAGTCAGGGAGTCTTACAGAAAAGCTGATTGACATAAAGGTAACTTCAAGTTAGTGTGTTGACCTCCAGCAATCCTGTCTCTGCAAACATTTCCCGATCAAGTCATGTATCGGATGTTATATCGGAGGCTGCCTTGTATCAGAGAGTATTGAAGTGAGGGGAGTGTGCTATATACACACACATCATATAGACAAATACAAACTAACGACCCGGAGAGAAACAACATCTTCTGCTTGGTCAGTAATCCTTGAAAAAGTCAGCAATTTATCAGCCAAACAAAACAAAGAGACTGAAAGTGAAGGAGATGAATTGGAATCTGGGCCAACGACTGTTCACCAGACTTACTGGCAATGATGCAGCTGATCTCAGAATTTGAGCAAGTCCCAGGAGATCAGACACCTTCATGTGGGTAATGCAGTCAAAGTCAATCCACGTTTCTGTTCCCTGAATCCCTGCTCGGGTTTATTTATCATACAACGATCTTCCATTTAAGAAATGTTAATATTTAAAAGAGAGCTTTACTGTCAAAGTAAGAGCGAAGGATTTAAGTAAATACTGCCAGATAAATGCGAGCTGATTAGTTTTTCATTATGTTTTTCAATTAGTTTGTTGTTTAAATAAGCCTCTTGTCAGGGCCTCTGTGGATCACGAGCTGTCTGCTTTCATTCATTCTTTGCCAAGCATTTCCTGAAACATTAATTCATTTATTTCCAGATGCAGCTTACATCTCCATAGCAACCACTGCAACCCAGCAACCCTCAATCTGCTGCCCTTGACCTCATTGGTCAATAATTCGGTGACACCACAGGCAACATCATCAAGGAGATGGATTCAGCCTGGGGTCCCCAGGAGTGGGTCAGTATTTTCATGGGAGTGTGTCGGTGTCCAGGGGTCCCCAGGAGTGGGTCAGTATTTTCATGGGAGTGTGTCGGTGTCCAGGGGTCCCCAGGAGTGGGTCAGTATTTTCATGGGAGTGTGTCGCTGTGTCCAGGGGTCCCCAGGAGTGGGTCAGTATTTTCATGGGAGTGTATCGGTGTCCAGGGGTCCCCAGGAGTGGGTTAGTATTTTCATGGGAGTGTGTCGGTGTCCAGGGGTCCCCAGGAGTGTGTCAGTATTTTCATGGGAGTGTGTCGGTGTCCAGGGGTCCCCAGGAGTGGGTCAGTATTTTCATGGGAGTGAGTCAGTGTGTCCAGGGGTCCCCAGAAGTGGGTCAGTATTTTCATGGCAGTGAGTCGGTGTGTCCAGGGGTCCCCAGGAGTGGGTCAGTATTTTCATGGGAGTGTGTTGGTGTGTCCAGGGGTCCCCAGGAGTGGGTCAGTATTTTCATGGGAGTGTGTCGGTGTGTCCAGGGGTCCCCAGGAGTGGGTTAGTATTTTTATGGGAGTGTGTCGGTGTGTCCAAGGGTCCCCAGGAGTGGGTCTGTATCTGCAGCCGGGTCTCCAGAAGTATGTTCATATTTTCAGAGGTTCCACAAGGATTTATAATTATTTACAAGGGTTTTCCAGGTGTGAATAAATATTTACAGGGGTTCCTCAGACATGAATCAATATTTGTAGGGATCCTGTGGGAGCGTGTCAATATTCCCAACATACATTAATTAAAAATTTAAAAAAAGGGAAGGATCAGGAGAAAAGCAGAGAACCGCCCTCTCCCCCCACCCTCAACTCCAATCCCTGAATAACGAGCTGCTTGTTGTATCAAGAGGCAGTGGCGAGCGATAGTAACTCTTGTTTTTGTTCCCTCATGTGGCACCAGTGTAACACCTCACTGTCCACAGGGCCCCAGTTAGTAACTTTAATTTAAATGGAATTTTTTAACATCAAGAACAAGTTGTGTACACACAATAAATACCAACAGATGGCTTGGTTCATGCTCTGCATGGCTAGGGTACAATCATGGACTTTAGATAAACTTATCACTTACGCTTCATTCTTGTAGTTCAAAATGTCACCTCAACCATTGAATTGTGTTACAAACTCAGAACATCACCGTTACCTGAATTGTGCAGCACCACATAGGGTACCCAGGTCCACAATAACAGAGTGTCACATCCAATCTGCAGTCACTATGGGACCAAGACTCCCCAGAACTCTGCCTGATACTCCAGCACACTGCACACTGGGAATTATAGAATCTGGAACAGGGGCATCTAGTATTGCACTCACATGTAGAAACCAGAGTGTTAACAATTACACTTAGAAAGCCCAAAATTGTTTATCTAGTCAATCAGTTATAACGAATGCAGCAGAATATTCTGTACCTGTAGATAACACTAACTTGAGGTTATCTGAACTGAACGGGACCAGATTCCCACTTATTTACAGTTTCAATTCCTTCAAATTTTCTCCAGTGTATCAGTCAGTCAAAGAAGTCAATTTATTGAAAATCTGCCAATAAATTTAAAATTAAATTCTCTTCAGGGGCCGAGACCAATTACCCCCCCCCACCCCCCACCCCATCAGTGGGGTCATATATGCTGTTGTGGAGGCTTCACCTCATTCTGGCTGAGCCTGGGGAGCAGGAACTCCCGGTGTAGGGAGTGGCCGAGCCTGGGGAGCAGGAACTCCCGGTGTAGGGAGTGGCCGCCCCCGGCTCTGCCTCCTTGCCATCGTTTGACCTGTAAAGGACCCTTAAAAGGCAAATAAGAAACTGGCAGAGATCCAGCACAAGAAGCTTGCCACCATTTCCCAGGAGAGTTTCCACCAGTCAGAGTTACGGCAGGAGACCAGTGGAATCCCCAAGGAATGTCCTTGGGCCGGGAGACAGACTCAGCAATGTCCCTGGACACATTGTCCAGGTGAATCTACTCCCACAAGCCAATGTTACAGCCAGAAAAATACTAAAGTAAATCACAACCAATGAAATGCATTTATCATCTCACACACCGACCATTTATCACTAAACCCACTGCTCGCTGAACAGTAGAAAGGTTATTTACTTCAGTTTAAAGATGAATAAATCATTATAAAGTGATGAAGCAAATAGTTACTCCAATGGCTTGGGAAATATGACTCATAATAAAATCACAAAATGGCAGGAGGACTAATCCCTTTCTTTATAATCTGTATTACACAGATCTTTAGTTCTAATGACAGTATTTAATTCTTTGGCATTATTCAATTTAAAGCTTCCAGCAACTAGGTTTTGTTGCTTTGAACGATTATTCTAGTTTGAACTAAAAAATAAAAAACGAGAGTTTTCTCTATCCAGGGAATTAGAAGATAAAGAAAAGGAAGAGGAGGAGGGTGAAGATAATGAGAGTTGGAAGAAGATGCAGAGAATGAGGAAGAGGAGGAGGAAGAAGAGAAAGTGGCAAAAGAGGAGGAATAGGCAAAGAAGAAGAAAATGTAAAGGAGGAGGAGGAAAGAGAAGAAAAGTAAGAGGGGAACACCTTTGAAAATCCTTACAATAAATAACGGGAAGATTTTACTCTTCAAACTTCAGCATCAAATTCTGACAAGAGAAAATTCAAATAAACAGTGAATCTCTCAGATCAACTGTCGTCACAGTTTGGTTGCTAGCTCACTGGGCTTTCAACGCACACATTGGCCCCTGGAGTGAAGCCAGAGTCAGGAGGACTGAAAGGCAAGTGTTTCACTTACTATTCATTCATAGCCAGGCCAATTGCCCCCTGATAACCAAAGTGAAGTAACCGTCACGGATTAATGTGGCCATTCTTCAGGAACAAGTTTAGACAATGAGGGGGGGAAATTGGTCTAGTGTTGGAAACCGGTGCCAAGTGGGCGGTGCCTGGAATGTGTACCCCAAGACGTCGGTTAGTGGTTCGCTGAGAATTGGGCCTTGGCCTCTTCTACACAAAAGCGGCGAGTTGCGGACGGTGACCAGATGTTCCGAGGCAGCTCATCGGGCAGAGTCCTGTAACATTGGGCCGGATCAGACACAGAGACAGCCTGGAGGGAATTCCTGGGGAGGGGGTGTGGATCCGGGCAGGCAGCGGAGGGCGAGTTCGGGGGAGCAATGGGGAGGGGGGCGAGTTTGCAGGCAGCGCTCCTCCTGGCTCCATATTAACATAAGCTAAGAACAATTTTACTTACCTTTTCTTGGCAGTCGCTGTAAACCCCGAAAAACTGAGCGGAACAAGCACGGCACACCGAATTCTTTCAGCAGGGTCTTAAAACAATCGTTAGGACCCTGATTTGCATATTCAAGGTGCCTAATGCGTGTTTCAGGCTGGCACCCTGGAGATGTTGGCAGCTGATGCAATTCCAAGTGAGATTGGGCACAGGACATCGTTCATTCCGCCAATGCTCATCTCTCAATTGCATTGCCGGTGATCAGACTGAGGTATCCTGGGACCACTGTCCAGGTCTCAATGTCTATTCCACGTCATGTCCATTTGTGATATACTTGCCTTAGAGGGAGTGCAACAAAGGTTCACTAGACTGATTCCTGGGATGAGGCGATTGTCCTATGAGGAGAGATTGAGTAGACTAGGCCTATGTTCCCTAGCGTTTAGATGAATGAGAGGTGATCTCATTGAAACATATAACATTCTTACAGGGCTTGACAGGGTAGATGCAGGGAAGATGTTTCCCCTGGCTGGAGAGTCTAGAACCAGGGGTCACAGTCTCAGAATAAGGGGTCGGCCATTTAGGACTGAGATGAGGAGAAATTTCTTCACTCAAAGGGTGGTGAATCTTTGCAATTCGCTACCCCAGAGGGCTGTGGAGGCTCAGTCGTTGAGTATATTCAAGACAGAGATCGATAGATTTTTGGGAACTAAGGGACTCAAAGAATATGGAGATCGGGCGGGAAAGTGGAGTTGAGGCAGAAGATCAGCCATGATCTTATTGAATGGTGGAGCAGGCTCGAAGGGCCGATTAGCCGACTCCTGCTCCTATTTCTTATGTTCTTATGTGTGTTTCACAGCAGCTGCCACTCTGCACAGACTGAGTTCAATCCCTGAACGGGTGGGAATTATCAGCTCTAGAATTTACTCTCGTAAGCTCCACACTAAGATAATAAAAGCTAATATCGCCCACAATCAACGGATGGCCAATAATTTCCCTGTTGAAAAATACGTCCTGTCAGACTGCTTAAGGTCCGTTGATTGAAAACAACACATTAAATACTGGCCAGTCTTCAAGCTTCTCATCCATCTCCAATTCTCCCGAGCTGCCGCTGCCCATAACCGCTGTGTGATTGAAGCCACAGTAAATATGAGGCAAACAGTCCTCAGAGATGTTACTTCTGCTCTGCAATCGAACATTTCCCTGGCCTTCCTGTGGGACAGCCGACAATCAATCCCGCTGTCTGACAACAATCTCTCAGGTTGTTGGATAACAAATAAAGAAATATAAAAATAGTACAGGATTTTATCACTGCGGTAAAGAGCATGGAGTCCCCAGGCTGATCTCCACTGACTACTCTGTACATCCAGAGAGGTTCAGCATTGGTGCTAATCAAACAGGCAGGCATGCTGCATTAGAAATCAGCCTTTCACCTCTGCAACTAGGCACCATTCCAGTAAGAAAGAGGATTTTAGCTCTTTGATATTGACAGTTTCGAGGGTAAGGAGTTCAAACAATACCGAGGACTGACTGGATTGGCTCCTATATTGAGGACTGACTGTGGATTGGCTCCTATATTGAGGACTGACTGTGGATTGGCTCCTATATTGAGGACTGACTGTGGATTGGCTCCTATATTGAGGACTGACTGGACCAATACAGAGTCTGAAGGGGCATGACAGGGTTTTACAGTTACGGTCTCTGGAGAATGATTTTTGTACCCCACACTCCCCCTTCCACACTTGTTCTTGAGTCTCTAAGCAGATACGGGACTGGTTCGGGTGTTTACCTTTCTGGTAAGAGGAGGCCTTAACCCAATGGCAGATTACTTGACCCACATTTTTCCCCAATGTGAAGGTGTCGAATGAAAGACTGCAGGTCTTGGGGGATTGTCTGGAGAGGTGAATGTCAACTGAAGGCAGTGTCTCAAAGGGAGCAAAGGATATTTGGTTCACTCCCAGGGAATTAAGGATCCTTCTGATTCCATGAGGCCCGTTCTCCAACTAACTGCTGATAACTAGAATCCTGTACCCGGTACCGGTGGAGAAACTAGTTGCTTCTCCTGCCGGTAACAGCACAGAGTAGCATTCCATCAGATCCCCACAGATGCCTTCATCGCTGCACACCAGACCACCAGGAAACATATGACAAAGAGTCAGCCTCTCCCGTGTCCCTCTCAGGACTTGGGGGCCCTGCGAGTAGGGACACCTCCATCCCAAGAAGCTCATAATATTTTGCAGCAGCAGTCTACATCTGCAACCCCAGATCCTCAGAGGGCACCGAGAAGCCCTGTTCGGAGCATTCCCGCTGCTGATCACTATCCAATGACCAAGTGGATATGTGGGGACATCAAGTGAGGTGAAGATTACCCGACCTGCTGACATTCATCATTTAGTCTCACACAGGAAGCAGTCCACTTGGACAAATTATTGGCTGTGGAACCGCGGGACTCTATGGGCTAGAAATTCGTCCCCCAGCGCCACTCCATAGTGCCATGAAATGGCGTTAAAACGCCACGCCTCTCTTTCACCAGCTGGTGGTGAATCCTGCGGCAGCTGCCGTCTTCGTCCCTACCTTTGCACTGCCAGTAACTGCAGAAATAAATGTTGGTGTGGTGACATCAATTGGCGTGCAATGCCGACTTAACCAGGTTTACCTGCCGTGCAAGCAGGCGGACAGTGGTGATGTCAGCATCTCTTAAAGGGACACATACCTCTTTCAGGTAAGTTTGGATTTCAGTTTTTGGACTTTTTTTTTGATTTTATTGAAGTAGTGGCTTGCTGCAATAGATGTTAAAAGTTTTTAAAGTGTGTAGGGAATGCTGCTGGATGCTTGCAAGGGCTTGGATGGTAAATGAAGGCCTTTGAGAAGACAGAAAATGCTTCAAATACTCAGCAGGTCAGGCAACATCCGTGGAGAGAAAAACAGATTTCACATCTCAAGTCGAGATGCTGCCTGACCAGTTGAGTATTTCCAGCATTTTATGCTGTCAATTCAGATTTACAGCATCTGCTTGTAGAGGGAAGAGGAAGACACAGAAGAGGAGGAAGCCAAAGAGGAAGAAGAGGAAGCCAAAGAGGAATCAGACGGAAGGATGCATCCCAGACAGCCCCTTTGCGGCCGGGATATGTGAGATGGAATCATCCGCCTGCGGTCCCAGTAACCACAACCCCAATTCCCCTTTCAACATTAGTCCCACACCTTACCTTCCCTCTGTTACTGACCATCATTACATCCTCTTGGCCATGATGCTGAAATAAAAGCCACCACAAAGCAAACTTTCCAATCCAACTTTATACATCTATAAATTCAATATGACATCAAGAAATCAACTCATCACCCTTATGCATTCCCTTAGTGAGTGTCTTGTGTGTGCCTTTGCCTATCCTACTGATGTCATGCAGTGCTACCCCAGTGGCTGCAGCATGGCTGGTAGAAGGCTGCTGACTTTCAGTGGGGGACACTGCAGATGGCGTTGCTGGTTGAACTTGAGGAGCTGGTGGCTGGGAGTGTGAAATCAATCTTCTTCTTCTTGTTCTTCTTCACTCTCCTCTCCCTCTTCTTGGTCACCCATTGGCTGGGCGTGTGAAATGAGGAAGGCACAAGGGTGGAGTTGTGGTGATGGGAGGGTGGGAAAGCATGAGGTGCATGCCAGAAGGAGGATAATGTATGAGGATACCAGCATCTTGTATCCTTTCAGCCCTGCCGCTGGCCAAGGGCTCAGCCATGCCCCTGCCAAGAATGGCTTGCACCGTCTCCTCCAAGGGGGTGAGGTGAGGCTAGGAATGGGAGATGTGCCTCATGATTGTTGCAGATTGTTGGTAGGTGAGTGATTGGGGGTTGTGCATTGAGCAGTGTGTGAGGCTAGTGGTGCAGTTGGTAGGAGACGGCTTTTGAAGATGCATTCACTGACCTTGACCAGTGGTCTGAGGTCATGAAGCTTCTTTGGGCACTGGAGCCAGGTGGTGGGGGACGACACTGTCGGCAGTGATGGTTCGGTGATGCGGCCCCACGTCATTCTCTCTGGAAAGCCTCCTAGCCCCTGTGGGTAGAGGACCGCTCTTGCAGTGTTGACCCCCTTCACAAAGCTGGAGTGCTGCATGCGAGACCCTGGTGCCCCTTCCCTGGCTTGCTGCACCATTTGTGATTGTGCTGAAGCACTTTTCCCATTTTTTGAGGTTAGGAAGGAAATTCAGCTTTAAGAGCTGAATATTCACATTTGGAACTTGAAAAAAAAAAAATTTTTGGAAAGGCAGTAAGGGCTGAAAACTGCATTGTGTCACTGCATTTTAATTTGTATTAGTTCTGAGTGCATGACCCCTTTAATTCACAGCACTTTTGATTGACCAGAATTCCTTGTGAGCTCCGCCGCCTCGCTCCCAGAGGCTGTGCGAAGCTCGAACGCCGCTCATGGACGGGAACTTCACCTCGGACGTCTCCACTAACACCACCAGGATGGCGTTGCACGGAAGGTAAGCGCTGCGCCACCAATCTCCAGCCCCCCAGATGAAATTAGTCTCATTAGCGTTGCGGCCATTAACACCAGTTGCTGGTGACAACGGCAACTTTTGTGGCGAACACGAATTTTTAGACCAATGTGTTCAGCAGAGAGAAGATATTATTGAAACAAAATCACAGGCATATACATAAAGTGGCAGGGTGACCTGTACTGTTGACCCAGCTATAAATGCCAGATTGTAGATGTATCCAGTGTTACCAGCAGCCCCAGACTGCAATTTCATGCTTGACCTCCAAACTAGTCCACAGGGACTGAAGGAGCAGATCCGTTTGTCAAAAGCAATAGCAGTGGAGGAATTGTGCAAGTTAAAGAAACTGAATTCTAGTAAAATAGCGACAGTCTGCATGGAAGCAATGCACGATTGACTCTGTCACATAGTTCATCTGCACTGGTGCAGGGACCTAATGGGACTGTAGTAAGTAGCTCAGTAGCCTGCCAGCCAAGTGAATTTAACCAGTGGCTAATGTGTCCCATGAGTCTGCTTGACTGTAACTTGGACAACTCAATGCAGGGATTTGTGCAACGTTCTTATGGGATTGAATCAGAAGGTTACAGCTTGGACTTCTCAACAAGGAAGGTATTCCCAGGAATTGTTTAGGTGATCCATACTTTCAAATTGGAACCCTTTGGATTTACAGAATGGCATATCGAAAGCCTGCACTTCCTGATATGAGGGGTAGTGAAATTGTGCAGACAATGGCTCCCTCATCTCACTGGGCACGATCAGCCACGTGCGCTGGGAGGGAATGTGTTGCCTTTATGCCACTGAATTTTTTAAAGTTTCAGGCACTAGAAGACAAAGATTTTTGAAGCATTCATCTGTCCAGTTTGAACAGCCAACCAATATCAACCTTCTAATCAGCTGCTGTCCCCCTCTATCCAACTCAGGAGTCCAGCCCTTTCCTGGGAGCAGGTCTCCTCAGTAGAACTTTTGGGGGAATGTCCTCGTTATCAGGCATGATGCGGAGATGCCGGTGTTGGACTGGGGTGGACAAATGTGAGAAGTCGCACAACACCAGGTTATAGTCCAACAGCTTTATTTGAAATCACAAGCTTTCGGAGCGCTGCTCCTTCGTCAGGTGAAGTGAAGAGATGCATATAGTCACAGCATATATAGTCAGAGAACACTGCCAGACGAAGGAGCAGCGCTCCGAAAGCTTGTGATTTCAAATGAAGCTGTTGGACTATAACCTGGTGTTGTGCGACTTCTCACACTCGTTATCAGGAGAAGTAGTTGCTCACAGAAATTTGTTAATTTCTTTTAATGGCAGCAAGCCAGGATGCCAATCTTGAATTTGGTGTATTAGGGTAGCACGGGGTGACTGTCATACTTCCTCATGTGGAGTCAAGTGCCCAGAGATATTCTTTTCTTTCTAAATTAATTAAACCACCTGAATATCATTGTATTTATCTAGAATGATCTCTCCATCCAACCAGTTTCTAGATCTCTAAAAGCTGTATAATAGTTGGCAGGATTTACCTCTCCCACTTTCCGAGATCCCTCATCCAGTAAGACATCTAAGCAGCAAGTTACATCATGCATGTATACAGATCAGCCATGATCGCATTGGTGGAAAAGGCTCAAGGAGCTGGATGGTCTCCTCCTGTTCCCATGGGGTTTCCTGGATTTAGTAACAAGCTCAGAGAAAGAGAAGTTGTAATTCCTGGATGTGCTCATTTCTACTTATTTAAACATTTGAATATAAAATCACAAATGGAAAGCACAATCAGAAAAGTAAGTTGTTAGCCTCTAAAGAAAAGGCAGGACCTCACCCCTGCCTCAGCTCATCTGCTGCTGAAACCCTCATCCATGCCTTTGTTGCCTCTAGACTTGACTATTCCAACACTCTCCTGGCCGGCCTCCCATCTTCCACCCTCCGTAAACTTCAGCTCATCCAAAACTCTGCTGCCCCGTGTCCTAACTCGCACCAAGTCCTGTTCACCCATCAGCCCTGTGCTCGCTGACCTACACTGACTCCCGATCCGGCAACACCTCAAATTTAAAATTCTTGTCCTTGTTTTCAAATCCCTCCAGAGCCTCGCCCTTCCCTATCTCTGTAACCTCCTCGAGCCCCACAACCCTCCGAGATCTCTGCACTCCTCCAATTCTGGCCTCTTGTGCATCCCTGATTTTAATCGCTCCACCATTGGTGGCCGTGCCTTCAGCTGTCTGGGCCCTAAGCTCTGGAACTCCCTCCCTAAACCTCTCCACCTCTCTCTCCTCCTTTAAGACACTCCTTAAAATCTAGCTCGTTGACCAAGCTTTTGGTCATCTGTCCCAATATCTCCTTATAGAAACATAGAATCTAGGAGCAGGAGTAGGCCATTCGGCCCATCGAGCCTGCTCCACCATTCAATACGATCATGGCTGATCATCCAAATCCAGTACCCTGTCCCTGCTTTAATCCCCACAGTACACATATCCCACCCTACCCCCGTAACCCCACGTATTTAATTCCCCCTAACATATCCCATCCTATCCCCACATATTTAATCCCCCCCTAACACTAAGGGTCAATTTATCATAGCCAAATCAACCGAACCCACACATTTTTGGACTGTGGGAGGAAACCAGAGCACCCGGAGGAAACCCACGCAGTCACGGGGAGAATGTGCAAACTCCACACAGACAGTCACCCGAGGTCAGATTCGAACCCGGGTCCCTGGCGCTGTGAGGCACCAGTGCTAACCACTATGCCACCGTGTTGCTCGGTGTCAAATTTTGTTTAATAATCGCTCCTGTGAAGTGCCTTGGGGTGTTTTACTATGTTAAAGGCGCTGTATAAATGCAAGTTGTTGTTGTTGAGATGGGGTGATTCCGACAGGCAAACTGTGTGAACCATGTTCATGCCTTAGAACATTCTTTTCCCACAGAAAAGCAAAAGATAAATATATGAGCTTCCTGAAAGCTCTCCAGCACGATTGGCAGAGAAAATATCCAGGAACGAGATCGGGTAAAGTGACATTAATAGAATTGTGTGCATACTTTCCCCAAAAATCTTTGTAACAATGGTCACAACCACTGCAACAGCCCCTGTCCCTGGAAACAGCAGTCAGGCAGGTTAGTGAAAAGACATCAACCCATTCTTTCTTACAGAGAGAGAGAGAAAGAACAAGTTCAGGTTTTCCAGTGGTGTGTGAGGATGGTCTGGGGACTGTCCCCACAACTGTTCTCCTTCCCTCGGAATAAATTCTAAGGCAGAAACTGTGCCAAGGGACAGAAAAGCTTAGATAATTCACCATTGTCTGACCCCCACATCTGATTGCTCCTGTATGATTTGAGGGATAACTAAGATCAGCTTTTATGTACAGAATATTCTGTGCTTACTTTTAGTTCTATTCCTTCGCCCAGTGAATCTGGATTCCTGATTTAATAATGAAAGAAAGGTCCAGGCAGGGGAATTAGCTGTTCCCTGGTGCCGGACCATGGAGGAGTTCAGTAGCTGTGACTTTCTACTAGTTATTTTGTAGAATAACGATGTGAATTGCAGGGACGATGTTGCTGGGATCCTGTTTCTGTGTCACTGACATTTCCAAATCTGTTTTCAAACAGCAGCACCAGAAGTGATTGGCAATGAAACATCACCAGCGGTAGTTTGGGCGAGTGACAGGGCAAAGCAACACTCTGTGACAACCCCTCGTGCGTCGCACAACTCAGAGTCTGAGTAAAGAAAGAAAGATTCTCACTGTTCCATCAAAAGCCCCCAAAACGGTGAAAATACCGGTTATTGAGTCGGTCTGTGTGGTAACAAACCACCTGCCCTGTCCATTACGCCATTACTTAGCCTTCGATTTATTAACCTGCTAAAGAGATTTGCAAGTCTCATCATTGCTTTCTGAGCTGTATTACTGTTAAAATTGAATCAATAAGTTAGTCTCCGGCTGACTTCAGATGTATTTTGTTGAATATTTAACCCAGAGTAGTGTTTAAAAATGACCGCAGAGATCTTTCCTTAAATCGACTGCAGACTGGGTTGTTACTGCGATGCTCCCTCGCCCAGTGGTCCTGTGCGCTCTGCGCTACACAAGCTGCCATGAAGGACACAAAGGCACTTAACCCTGTGGGTGTGCTCCCGATGCAGCAAGCTCCTGCTTGTCAAATGCTGCTGGGTTTGCTCAAATTGGCACTTGTTTTTCTGGTTGGTAATCCTGCCTGCTAACTGGTAGAAATGATGTGTGGTGTAAGAAAGAACATAAGAACATAAGAAATAGGAGCAGGAATAGGCCACTTGGCCCCTCGAGCCTGCTCCGCCATTCAATAAGATCATGGCTGATCGTGGGTTCAAGGCCACTTCCCTGCCCGCTCCCCATAACCCTTCACTCCCCTATCTTGCAAAAATCTGTCTATCTCCACCTTAAATGTATTTAATGACCCAGCCTCCACGGCTCTCTGGGGCAGAGAATTCCACAGATTTACGACCCTCTGAGAGAAGAAATTCCTCCAGATCTCAGTTCTAAAAGGGCAACCCTTTATTCTGAAACTATGCCGAGTTCTAGATTTCCCCACGAGGGGAAACATTCTCTCTGCATCTACCTTGTCGAGCCCCCTCAGTATCTTATATGTTTCAATAAGATCACCTCTCATTCTTCTAAATTCCAATGAGTATAGGCCCAACCTGCTCAACCTTTCTTCATAAGTCAACCCCCTCATCTCTGGAATTAACCTAGTGAATCGTCTCTGAACTGCCTCCAATGCAAGTATATCCTTCCTTAAATAAGGAGACCAAAACTGTACGCAGTACTCAAGGTGTGGTCTCACCAATACCCTGTACAGTTGTAGCAGGACTTCCCTGCTTTTATACTCCAACCCCTTTGCAATAAAGGCCAACATTCCATTTGCCTTTTTGATTACTTGCTGTACCTGCATGCTAACTTTTTGTGTTTCATGCACAAGGACCCCCAGGTCCCTCTGAACTGTAGCATTTTGTAATCTCTCTCCATTTAAATAATAATTTGCTTTTTTATTTTTCCTGCCAAAGTGGATAACCTCACACTTTCCCACATTATACTCCATCTGCCAAATGTTTGCCCACTCACTTAGCCTGTCTATATCCCTTTGCAGATTAAGAACATAAGAAATAGGAGCAGGAGTAGGCCAATCGGCCCCTCGAGCCTGCTCCACCATTCAATAAGATCATGGCTGATCTGATCCTCACCTCAAATCTAAAGAACACAAGAAGTAGGAGCAGGACCTGGCCACTCAGCCCCTGGGCCCGCTACGCCACCCACAGGGCCTTGACCGATCCGAACTCAGCCTCATGTCCAATTTCCTGCCCACTCCCCGTAACCCCTAATTCCCTTTACTTCTAGGAAACTGTCTATTTCTGTTTTAAATTTATTTAATGATGTAGCTTCCACAGCTTCCTGGGGCAGCAAATTCCACAGACCTACTACCCTCTGAGTGAAGAAGTTTCTCCTCATCTCAGTTTTGAAAGAGCAGCCCCTTATTCTAAGATTATGCCCCCTAGTTCTAGTTTCACCCATCCTTGGGAACATCCTTACCACATCCACCCGATCAAGCCCCTTCACAATCTTATATGTTTCAATAAGATCGCCTCTTACTCTTCTGAACTCCAATGAGTAGAGTCCCAATCTACTCAATCTCTCCTCATATGTCCACCCCCTCATCCCGGGGATTAACCGAGTGAACCTTCTTTGTACTGCCTCGAGAGCAAGTATGTCTTTTCTTAAGTATGGACACCAAAACTGTATGCAGTATTCCAGGTGCGGTCTCACCAATACCTTATATAACTGCAGCAATACCTCCCTGTTTTTATAATCTATCCCCCTAGCAATAAAAGCCAACATTCCGTTGGCCTTCTTGATCACCTGCTGCACCTGCATACTAACTTTTTGATTTTCTTGCACTAGGACCCCCAGATCCCTTTGTACTGCAGTACTTTCCAGTTTCTCGCCATTAAGATAATAACTTGCTCTCTGATTTTTCCTGCCAAGGTGCATAACCTCACATTTTCCAATATTGTATTGCATCTGCCAAATCTCCGCCCACTCACCCAGCCTGTCTATATCCCCTTGTAGGTTTTTTATGTCCTCCTTACTTTCTACTTTCCCTCCCATCTTTGTATCATCTGCAAACTTTGATATGTTATACTCGATCCCCTCCTCCAAATCGTTAATATAGATTGTAAAGAGTTGGGGACCCAGTACCGACCCCTGCGGAACACCACTGGCTACTGGTTGCCAGTCCGAGAATGAACCATCAAAGATTCTTTGAATCCTCTGCACAACTTGCTTTCCCACCCATCTTTGTATCATCCGCGAACTTGGCTACATTACACTCGGTCCTTTTATCCAAGTCATTAATGTATATTGTAAATAGTTGAGGCCCCAGCACTGATCCCTGTGGCACCCCACTAGTTACAGTTTGCCAACTGGAAAATTACCCATTTATCCCGACTCTCTGTTTTCTGTTAGTTAGCCAATTCTCTATCCATGCTAATATATTACCCCCAACCCCGTGAGCTCTTATCTTATGCAGTAACCTTTTATGTAGCACCTTATCAAATGCCTTCTGGAAATCCAAATACACCACATCCACTGGCTCACCCTTATCCACCCTGCTTGTTACATCCTCAAAGAACTTCAGCAAATTTGATAAACATGATTTCCCTTTCAGAAAACCATGCTGACTCTGCTTGACTGCATTATGATTTTCCAAATGCCGTGCTACTGCTTCCTTAGTGTTAGTCTAGTGTTAGATAGTGCATGCGCACACGTATGGAGGGGAATGGCTACTGTAGACTGCGATTTATCTAACGGCCATCATCGCCTCACTGACAATCAGGAAATCTCCCAATCTTTGCGCTAGCAGGAACTCTGCTGTAACTCGGCCAGTCCACGGGTTCTGATGATTCAGGTCATACGGTCGTACGACACTATTGGAAGACGAGCAGAGAGCCCGCTCAGTCTCTTGACAATTACCAGCACACAATCCCATTACCAGCACACAGCCCCATTACCAGCACACAGCCCCATTACCAGCACACAGCCCCATTACCAGCACACAGCCCCATTACCAGCACACAGCCCCATTACCAGCACACAGCCCCATTACCAGTAAAACCAGCACACAGTCCCATTGCCAGCACACAGTCCCATTACCAGTAAAACCAGCACACAGTCCCATTGCCAGCACACAGCCCCATTACCAGCACACAGCCCCATTACCAGCACACAGTCCCATTACCAGCACACAGCCCCATTGCCAGTAAAACCAGCACACAGTCCCATTGCCAGCACACAGCCCCATTACCAGCACATAGCCCCATTACCAGCACACAGCCCCATTACCAGCACACAGCCCCATTACCAGCACACAGCCCCATTACCAGCACACAGCCCCATTACCAGCACACAGCCCCATTGCCAGTAAAACCAGCACACAGTCCCATTGCCAGCACACAGCCCCATTACCAGCACACAGCCCCATTACCAGCACACAGCCCCATTACCAGTAAAACCAGCACACAGTCCCATTGCCAGCACACAGCCCCATTACCAGCACACAGCCCCATTACCAGCACACAGCCCCATTACCAGCACACAGCCCCATTACCAGCACACAGCCCCATTACCAGCACACAGCCCCATTACCAGCACACAGCCCCATTACCAGCACACAGCCCCATTACCAGCACACAGCCCCATTACCAGCACACAGCCCCATTGCCAGCACACAGCCCCATTGCCAGCACACAGCCCCATTGCCAGCACACAGCCCCATTGCCAGCACACAGCCCCATTGCCAGCACACAGCCCCATTGCCAGCACACAGCCCCATTGCCAGCACACAGCCCCATTGCCAGCACACAGCCCCATTGCCAGCACACAGCCCCATTGCCAGCACACAGCCCCATTACCAGCACACAGCCCCATTACCAGCACACAGCCCCATTACCAGCACACAGCCCCATTACCAGCACACAGCCCCATTACCAGCACACAGCCCCATTACCAGCACACAGCCCCATTACCAGCACACAGCCCCATTACCAGCACACAGCCCCATTACCAGCTCACAGCCCCATTACCAGCACACAGCCCCATTGCCAGCACACAGCCCCATTGCCAGCACACAGCCCCATTGCCAGCACACAGCCCCATTACCAGCACACAGCCCCATTACCAGCACACAGCCCCATTACCAGCACACAGTCCCATTACCAGCACACAGCCCCATTACCAGCACACAGCCCCATTACCAGCACACAGTCCCATTACCAGCACACAGCCCCATTGCCAGCACACAGTCCCATTACCAGCACACAGTCCCATTACCAGCACACAGTCCCATTACCAGCACACAGTCCCATTACCAGCACACAGTCCCATTACCAGCACACAGTCCCATTACCAGCTCACAGTCCCATTACCAGCACACAGTCCCATTACCAGCTCACAGCCCCATTACCAGCACACAGTCCTTAGAGCAGAGAAGGTTAAAGGGAGATTTAATAGAGGTGTTCACAATTATGAGGGGTTTTGATAGAGTAAATAAGGAGAAACTGTTTCCAGTGGCAGGAGGGTCGGTAACCAGAGGACACAGATTTAAGATAATTGGCAAAAGAATCAGAGGGGAGATGAGGAAAACAATTTCTACGCAGTGAGTTGTAATGATCTGGAATGCTCTGTCTGAAAGGGCGGTGGAAGCAGATTCAATAGTAACATTCAAAAGTAAGTGAATAAATACTTAAAAAGGAAAAAATTGCAGGGCTATGGGGAACGAGTAGGCGAATGGGATTAATTGGAGAGCTCTTTCAAAAGCCGGCACAGGCACGATGGGCCAAATGGCCTCCTTCTGTGCTGTATCATTCTATGATAAATATTATTATACTTATTATAATAACTGTTAAGAAGTCCGCAATCTGTTATTAAATGGATAATTATGAATGGTTTGTGGTCCTTAAATTGATCCATCTCAACCCTGTCCTCTGATTAACGATTCGGGAATATCTTATTTTTGACTGAATCAGACTGAGCTGAAAGGCAAAGGCTTGAGTTTAAAAGGTGCTGCAGTAACGAGCTGGTCTTTGCACTGATATATGATCAATTCCACACCTTGGGACCAAAGCCTGAAATCACTGTTGCCGATATTAGTGGGAGACTATTTACGACATGCGTGCAACAGTTCTTGGTCTGCTATTTTAACGGAGGTTTTAACATTTTGAAATAAATGGATTAATACTTGTGTTACAAATTCAGGTTTGGAGTCGATAATTTCTCAGGTTCTGTGGTGTCATTCAGTCCCGGAAGTGGGCTGGACGTCTTTAACGTTTCTAGGAGGTGCCTCACGCTGCCCTATGGCTATTGTATTATAGAAAACCCCAGGGGCATAAAGAGTATCCCCTTGTGAGCCCAACCGGACATTTGTGTCTCTCACACACGTGTCTCTTCAATCTCTTCGAAGGCCGACTATGAAAACAGTTGGTGACGTGAGTTTTTGAGGTTTGCTACGAATTAATCAGCAAAACAACTTTCCTCTATCAATAAAAATCACCAAGAACAGGTGAGCTAATCATTATTCACATTTACTGCTTGCGATGCCTTGTTGTGCAATGGGCCCCTGAGCTGCCCACATAGCGACACACTGACTGTATTTCAAAAATGATGCTTGGCTGTGA
The DNA here is from genome assembly GCA_030390025.1 of Squalus acanthias. Lineage (NCBI taxonomy): Eukaryota > Metazoa > Chordata > Chondrichthyes > Squaliformes > Squalidae > Squalus > Squalus acanthias. Next base: position 1,153,757 of record CM059446.1, on the reverse strand, counting down.
AGCGTTTTGAGAAGTCCCGAGGGAGAGAGAAGGCTTTATATATAAGTACAACTTCTCCATTTCTGTGCTGGGTTAAGGGTCATTGAATCAAATTTCTGTATTCATTTGCTTTGTGTAGGATGTTTATGCTCCTAATAAATTTCTGCCTCGTCACTCATGCCAGGGTCTCAGCACAAACTCTACACCACCTCACTGTCCCTACATATACCGGGGGTGTAGGTATACCAGGGAATCAGAATCATAGAATGATTACAGCAAAGAAGGAGGCCATTCGGCCCATCGAGCCCATGCCGGCTCTCTGCAAGAGCACTTCAGCTCGTCCCACTCCCCTGCCCTTTCCCCGTAGCCCCGCGAATTTCGTTCCTTCAGATACTTATCCAACTCCCTTTTGAAAGCTGTGATTGAATCTGCCTCCATCATCCTTTCAGGCAGCGCATTCCAGATCTTAATCACTTCCTGCGTAAAAAAAGTTTTTTCTTACATCACCTTTGGTTCTTTTGCCAGTCACCTTAAATCTGTGTCCTCTGGTTCTTGACCCTTCTGCCAATGGGAACAGTTTCTCTCTATCTACTCTGTCCAGACCCCTCATGATTTTGAACACCTCTATCAAATCTCCTCTCAATCTTCTCTGCTCCAAGGAGAACAACCTCAGTTTCTCCATCCTATCAATGTAACAGAAGTCCCTCATTCCTGAAATCATTCTTGTAAATCTTTTCTGCACCCTCGTTAAGACCTTCACATCCTTCCTAAAGTGTGGTGCCCAGAATTGAACACAGTACTCCAGTTGGGGCCGAACCAGTGTTTTATACAGGTTCATCATAATTTCCACACTTTTGTACTCTATACCTCTATTTATGAAGCCCAGGATTCCAAAAGTCTTTTTAACTGCTTTCTCAACCTGCCCTGCCACCTACAATGATTTGTGCACATATACCCCCAGGTCTCTCTGTTCGTGCACCACCTTCAGGATTGTACCCTTTAGTTTATATGTCCTCTCCTCTTTCTTTCTACCAAAATGTATCACTTCACACTTTTCTGTGTTAAATTTCATCTGTCACGTGTCCGCCCATTTTAGCAGCCTGTCTATGTCTTCCTGAAGTCTATCACTCTCCTCCTCACTGTTCGTTATACTTCCAAGTTTTGTGTCATCTGCAAATTTTGAAATTGTGCCCTGTACACCCATGTCAAAGTCATTAATATATACCAAGAAAAGCAGTGGTCCTAGAACCGAGCCCTGGAGAACACCACTGTATACCTTCCTCCAGTCCGACAAACAACCGTTCACCACTACTCTCTGTTTCCTGTCACTTAGCCAATTCCGTATCCATGCTGCCACTGTCCCTTTTATTCCATGGCCTTCAACTTTGCTGGCAAACCTATTATGTGGCACTTTGTCTAACGCCTTTTGGAAATCCATGTACACTACGTCAACTGCATTACCCTCATCAACCCTCTCTGTTACCTCATCAAAGAACTCGATCAAGTTAGTTAAACACGATTTGCCTTTAACATATCCGTGCTGGCTTTCCTTAATTAATCCACACTTGTCCAAGTGACTGTTAATTTTGTTCCTGATTAATTTTGTCCCTGATTACTGTCTCTAAAAGCTTCCCCACTACCGAGGTCAAACTGATTGGCCTGTAGTTGCTGGGTTTATCTTTACACCCTTTTTTGAACAATGGTGTAACATTTGCAATTCTCCAGTCCTCTGGCACCACCCCCGTATCTAAGGAGGATTGGAATATTTTGGCCAGTACCTCCACGATCTCCTCAGCATCCTAGGATGCATCCCATCCGCTCCTGGTGACTTATCTACTTTAAGTACAGCCAGCCTTTCTAATACCTCCTCTTTATCAATTTTTATCTTATCAAGTATCTCCACTACCTCCTCCTTTACTATGTCTATGGCAACATCCTCTTCCTTGGTGAAGACAGATGCAAAGTACTCATTTAGTATTTCAGCCATACCCTCTGCCTCCATGCATAGGTCTCCTTTTTGGTCCCTAATCGGCCCCACCCCTTACTACCCATTTACTATTTATATACCTATAGAAGACTCTTGGATTCCCTTTTATGTTGGCTGCCATTCTATTCTCATACCCTCTCTTTGCCCCTCTTATTTTCTTTTTCACTTCTCCTCTGACCTTTCTATATATAGCCTGATTGTCAGATGTATTTGCAACCTGACATCTGTCATACGCGCTCTTTTTCTGCTTCATCATATTCTCTATCTGTTTCATCATCAAGGGAGCCCTGACTTTAGTTGCCCTGCCTTTCCCCCTAGTGGGAATGTACCTCAAATGTACCTGAACTATTTCCTCTTTAAAGGCAGCCCATTGTTCCATTACAGTTTTGCCTGCCAATCTTTGATTCCAGTTTACCTGGGCCAGATCCATTTTCATCCCATTGAAATTAGCCTTCCCCCAGTGAAACATTTTTACTTTAGATTGCTCCCTGTCCTTTTCCATAGCTAATCTAAACCTTATGATACTATGATCACTGTTCCCTAAATGTTCACCGACTGACACTTGCTCCACTTGACCTACCTCATTCCCCAGAACCAGATCCAGCAATGCCTCCTCCCTCATCGGGCCTGAAACGTACTGATCAAGAAAGTTCTCCTGAACACACCAGAAATTCTTCCCCTTCTCTGCCCTTTACACTATCACGATCCCAGTCTATATTAGGATAGTTGAAGTCCCCCATTATTACGACTCTAGTTCTTGCACCTTACTGTAATTCCTCTGCAAATTTGTTCCTCCATACCTTTCCCACTAGTTGGTGGTCTATATAATACACCTAGTCGTGTAATGGCACCTCGATTATTTCTTAGTGTGGATATACCGGGAGATGTCGGAGAGTGAAGTTCATTTATTTTGGAATGTATTTAATTTGCGACATCTCTGGACTGGAACGGACACCAGCACTTTTCTCATTCCGCTCGGAGCTTGGGATAAACTGTTGAGGGTTTAGGGGATGTTGGGAGAGTTCCAATCAGAGCTCGAGTGTCTCATACAGTGATGGTTATTTTGAGGGAAGGAGATCATGTGCTTCTCCACCATTTCCTCTCCCCAAATCCTCGCCCAGTAAAATCACATTCTAACAGTGTTTTATGCTTGCTTAAAAGGCTGCTGATAGCATCCTTTTGAAGGTTAGCATTATGAACTTGTCAGCTTTTCTGGTTAGCTGTTAATCACTGGATAAACTTGGATGACAAGGACTCTTTGACAGCAGTAGTCCATTCCTGAGCTCGCTTCCCAGTGCAATGATCTACTCCAAACTCATTTCCACCTTCTAGAGAATCATGGAAACCAAATATGGAAACAGAAATCATAAAGAAATGTTGATTGAGCAGCAAACAGGCTGACGATGTCACAGCCGAGTCCTAGCTGACTCCCGTGTGTACTTTAGCTGCTTTGAAGTGCTTCAAACTGAAATGGTGCCGCGATGGGCTATCGTTGGGTGCGATGCCGTGGTCAGTACTGGGAAGTGAGGGAACAAAATTGTCTCCGATTAATCAAAAAAGAAACTGGGAAAGGGCGAGGGAAAGAACATGTGGAACTGGTTAGATAAATGGACCATAAGCTGGGTACATGACAGCAAGACCCAGGTAGCTGGTTAAACAACACTGCAGATAAACAGGTCCCCTCTCTGGGCTTATATAAACAGACAGATAGTTCAGCAGAGAGACAGAGCGAGGAGAAAGGAAGTGTTGACAGAGACTGTCTGAGGGTAGACTTCTCCGGGAGAGGCTCGAAGGCTGAAACTTCACTTCCTTTGAATCTGTTATGATTGTGGCGGTTAGCTTTAGGACAGCAGACCATTGGCTGCAGGATGGAAGGGTATTTCCATGGGAGCAGGAAGTGACGGTTCAATTCGTCACTTTGCTGATTTCAGGTGGTGAATGGGAACGATATAGATTTGCGAAGCGAGGCGAGGGTCGGTCAGCAAGAGTGTGAGAGGGCGAGGAGCAGCTCACCCGGGCACTGGTGCATTGTCAGAGAGAATAGAATGGAATCCAAGGCCAAAACTTCTTTACATTACATCATTTTCCCGATTATGATGTGAAGGAACTCTGAGTATTGTCAATACTCCCGACAGATCCCAGCAACGGAAATATCAGACAACAGCTGAGGAGAGGCAGAGAGAAAGATAATACCGAGATGGTGTAGAGAAACAGAGAGGTAATGAGTGCTTCAAGGGTGAGCCTGGCCTCTGATTCTCTGGGCTGGATTTTGTCAGTGTGGGCGGGCTGGAGCATGTCAGGTGAAAATCATGTCAGGACCCCGACTCCTAATTGAAGTGCTGAAAAAGTGGGATTTTCCCCTAATTGGCCAATTGATTTCCTGCCTGTGGGAACACCTGGCCCAATGAGTCTTTTCAGACAGAAAGTCGCCTCTGATGAAGTCATCAATGTTGCTGGATTTAAGGCCTGCAAGCAGCCTTGCTTCTTCTGGAGACTGCAAACTTTATGGCAATTGCTGTCTTCGCCTTCTTCATCAACTATGTCCAGCAGCAGGCCAAAGGGTGCTCCACACTTCGATGAGCCCTCCCTCCAAGCTCTGGTGGAGGGAGCGAGATCCAGGAAGGAGGTGCTGTTCCCTTCCTCAGGGAGAAAAAAGCAATCCCAGCAGACAAAAGCTGTGTGGCTGCAAGTGGCCCAGGAGGTCAGCTCCATCTCGCTGAGCCGCAGAACCTGGCTGCAATGCAGGAAGAGGTTTCATGATCTTCTCCGAACAGGAAAAGTGAGTATGACTTTCCCATCACCGTCAATCTGATCCCCATCGCCTCTCCTCACCAGCACTCTGCTTTGCCAACCTCTTCCTCCACATTCCACTTGACACTTACATGCCTGCACCCTTACCCATTCCCTCTCTCTCTCTCTCTCTCTCTAAGGTCACATTCACTTAACTATTCGACCATGCAGCCCTCACACTCCCTATCACTGTGATGCCATGACAACAACAACTTTCAGCACACAGGGAGGGTCCTTTGTATCCTTCTAAGCATCTATGCTATGGATTCTCTACACTCACTCCTTCATTCTCACTCAAACTCCACTTGTGTCCCTCATTGCAGGAAAAGAGAGCCCACAATAAGAGGGAAAGAGCCATGACCGGAGGAGGGCCACCCTCAGTAGCCCAGCTCACCCCCTGGGAGGAGGCCACCCTGGAGATCGCCGGAATCGAGGAGGATTCCCAAGTGGGGGATGGACAGATGGGCGCATCGCAGCAAGCTGGTGACAGAATAGTTTGGCATCTCTCTCATTGACATTGCATGAGTCACTGATAATGAATCTGATGCTCTAACAGATTGACTTATGATCATCTGCACTTTTCAATGTTCATGTAACCTTGACCTCACATCTCTAACTCTTTCCTTTACTCCCCTACAGGACCATCGAGAGCCCCCGTCCCCACTGTCCAGGAGGAAGAGCCTGAGCGACCAGAGTCCTCAGAGGAAGCTGCAACCTCTGAGGGCGCAGCGTCAGCAGAATTCAGCGCACCCAGCACCAGCGCAGACACTCGCACCTCGGTGGGACCTTCGCGAGATAGAGTAGTGTTGTCACCTGGTGTATCACAGCTCACAAGTGAGCATCAGCAGATGGTGGAGACAGGGACAGCAGTGGAGAGTCCTCGTCGGAGGGCGCAGGACTCTGTCAGCTCGGCTCCACTGCATGTCAACCCTGTGTCTCCGGTTCCATCCAGAAGGAGAGCGGTGCTGGAACTCCAGGAAGAGGTGCAGTGTCTCTGGCAGGTTTTGTCTCCAGGGTCACTGAGTGTGGAACGAATGGATGAGTCCATCACGAACATGAGCAGAGCCTTTGTGGAGGCATTGGCACATGAACACATCACCGCAGAAAGGATGGCAACCTCCATGTTAAGGCTGGCTACCGTAGAGGAGAGGATGGCTACGGCCATGGAGGAGCTTAGTCGCCAGGGTCTTAAAAACATGGTCATTGTTCAGAATAGACTGGCATCTCTTGAGGAGCGATGGTCAGCTATTGAACATAGAAACCAAACCTTCATGGAAGTCCTCTGGAGTAGGACTTTCAGTGCAGAAACGGGTCCTCATGGCCCTCCTGCAGTGCAGCAAGGTGCTGTCCAGCCACTTGCTAGCTCTGAAGTGGGGCTGACCCACGAGAGGGATGTTGGTGGCATGCAACAAGGAAGTGGGGACTCCTCTCCAAGTGCTCACATGACCATGCCACTGCAGAGCCCTCGGTCAGAGCCCCACCAGAGTCCCCACCCAACTGAGATCGGCGTCTCAACCCCTGCACAGCCGCAGGAGCAGCAGACTGTTGTCGAGCCCTCACAGGTTCGCAACCCCAGAGGACGTCGCCAAAGGTGTCAAGACAGGAGCAGCAAGAAAGTGAGCAAGGGGCCTCCACATCTGCTGAAGCCACAGGGGAAGCACCACGTAGGAGCACACGTAAGAGGAAGATAATGCACAAGTAGTCACAAGGGTTGTCACTTGGGTGTAATGTTGTGTTTAATTTTGAGAAGCCATCAATTGCTTATTGTCCTAAAAAATTCTGATGGCAAACTGTTGCAGTTGTGGCGGGTGTCATTTCGCTAATGGGACTTCCACATTGAGGGCTTAGGGCGACTTGCAATTGTCAGTATGGTGGTCAGAGTGAGAGGAATCCGCAGGTTCTTGTCCATTGTCGATGCTCTGGTAAGAAGGTGCGAGGCTAAACTTTCTGATTGTGCAGGCTAAGCAAATATGACCAATGTGAGTGCGTCCCTTGCATCCCGGGCAGCAATATGGTGGCGCTCTGGCGCCTTCTGGCCTGTGCATCTTCAGGTGGGTGACTAGCAGCTTGGCGCTCCTGTTGCTGCTCCTGCTGTTGGTGCTGCTGTTGCTCATGGTTCTGCTGCTGCCGCGGCTGGTCTTCATCCGAATCTGATGTCCAGGAGGAAAGGAATTAAATGGTCGCCATGCTTCTGGTATATACCTCAGTTGAGGAAGCGCTTAGTCAAGGTGGGGAGAGGGGTTTCCCAGGAGGTCACACTGGAGATGAGTGTCAGGCTCCAAACTTCCACAACACTGAGTAGGCCTGCTAAAAGTTCCCCCAGACCTGAAACAACAAAGTTCTGCCACCTGCAAATGATCATCAGTGAAAACTCTTTTGTAATGGTGGAGCTGCAGCTGTTCGTAAGCAATCCACTAGTGAGGCCGCCAGGATTACCGTGTTCCAGAGGAGGCATGTAGGATGGGGGAAATGTGTTAAAATCGGAAAGGCCTCTCAAAATGGGATTATAGAGGCAATTAAGTGGTTGTTAAGGGCCTTAAGGGCCTATCCCGCCTCTTGGAGGCGGGATGGAAAGCGGGTCAGAAAACACGCACTTGGGAAAATTGCTCGGAGGTGGGATGGAGGCGGGAACGGGCCCGCCCGCCAGTTTTGGCGATTTTTAACAACTCGCATGCCTCCAAACCCACCTCCTCGGGCCTGGCAAAATTGAGCCCTCGGTGTCTGTATTGTGGGCACATTGCAGGCCTCCAGCGCCTCGTCCAAGTGGCATATGTCTGAGACTAGAAGGGGAGTTCTTGTAGGCTGTTCAACTCTGAACCTGACCCTGTCCCCAACATAGGACGTGGTGGTGCATACAGACTCAGTCCTTCACATCTCAGCAGCGGTCACTGGCTGCTTTACTCCTTCCAAGCCAGGTAGAGAGAGGCCAGGCCGACTGTCTTGGTCCAGTCAGTGCCGGGCCCAGAGCAGCCAAACAGCAGAGAGCGGGGATTTGCTGCAAGTTTTGTTATTAGATGATGCATTTAAAAAGAAACTGTCTAATTCAATATTATATAAACTAAGCACTCAAGGTAGGAGCTGTTATATAATGTAACTTAGGGTAGGAGACACAACCTCCTGATCCAGATCCAAAAATGGTGTCAAGTGAGTTAAGCCAACACATCAGAATAAATCACAAGGGTAGTAATCAAGAAAAATCCCAGATGAACTGGATTGTCTAAATTCGGTTGAGTGGAGTTAAGTTGCGGAGCTCATTGCTTGTCTGCCGCATTGCGAGGAAGAGTGGGAGCTCTGAACAAAGGAAGGGAAGCAGTCCCGCCATCCGGTCGCTAACCACACCAACAAGACCTTTCGTCAATTATTTAGTCCCTGTTCATTAGCCAGCCTACACATCTCTAAAAGACTGCACCTCACTTCCAGCCCTGATAGACACACAAACACTGGAGTTTAATTGCACAGAAAATAGGGTCCGGGTGACAATTAGAAAAGCTTTTCTTTTGTAGAATTTCCTTTAGATCAGTGTGCTCCTATTTATCAAACTCTGACAGCTGTAAGTTCAGTGAGGACACTTTATAATCTTGCCAGCAACAGGGAAGAGCCAATGACAACATTCTCACCATGACAACAGGGAAGAGCCAATGACAACATCCTCACCATGACAACAGGGAAGAGCCAATGACAACATCCTCACCATGACAACGCTGTCATCTGCCTGACCTTTCAGAAGAGTTTCCAGCTAATTTATGGGTACCTTAAAATATCATCACCTCAGAAACTCCCAAAGCATCTCCATACAATCAATTACTTTGATCGGCTGTGAGTGTTGTATGTCACCGAATGCAAGTGCCAATTTAAAGACAGCAGGATCCCACAGACCACAATCAGATGAAGGGTCAGTGAATCTAGTTCTGGTGGTTTTAGATGAGGGAGGATTGTTGACTTTGACACCAGGAGAACTCCCTGCTCTTCTTCCAATAGTGTTGTGGGATCTTTAGCATCCACCTGGACTTCCAGACTCAGCTGACTGGCGTTCGGTTTAAAGTCACATTAGATTGACACCTCCGACAATGTATCAGTACTGCCCTGGAGTGTCGGCCTAGGTTAGACACTCATTCCTACAATGTGTCTGAACCCACAACCTACAGAAGCGAGAGGACATCCAATGGAAGTGAACAGACACAAGCTAGCTGTAATGTATTTCAGTCCATAAGGAGGACCCCGAGCTTCCGGTCGCCTGTCACTTTAATTCTCCGCTCCACTCCCAATCTGACCTCTCCATCCTCGGCCTCTTACCGCTCAACGTAAGCTCGAGAAACAGCACCTCATCTTTCGATTAGGCACTTTACAGCCTTCTGGACTCAACATCGAGTTCAACAATTTCAGACCATAACCTCGGCCCCTATCATTTTATTTCTCTCTCTCACAGGGCAGCTGTTGATCATTCTGCCATTGCCATTTACACTTCATCTAGAGTCATCTTTTGTTTCTTAACTTGTCCCATTACCATCTCCTTTTGCCTTGCACCATCATCCCTTTTGTCATTTAATCTCTCCTGCCTTCCATCCTATCACAGACCTTCCCTTTTGTTCTTTCCTCACCTCCCCCCTTCCCCCGCCCCTACACTTGCTTAATAACCTGTTACATCTCCAAACTTTTCCAGTTCTGACGAAGGGTCATCGACCTGAAACGTTAACTCTGTTTCTCTCTCTACAGATGCTGCCTGGCCTGCTGAGTATTTCCAGCATTTCCTGTTTCTATTTCAGATTTCCAGCATCCGCAGTATTTTGCTTTTGTAATATATTTCACGTGAGTTTATTGATTAGAGGTTGACATTCCCGGGCAGTGAAAGATCCCTGCAGTTTCCACAGCATTGAGCACTTGTACTTTGGGTAGGTGTGTGTGACATCCTGCACATCTGTTCACTTAGTGTGTGTAACATGATTTGATCTCTAAGTGATCTCCTAGAGACGATGGAAATGGCAGATTTTGGGGATCTGAGTAAGACTCACAGCTAAGCCCGAACAGACTGGTGTAACAGCGGATTTAAATTAATCCTTCCTGTCATGGGTCTAAAGATTTTCAGGGAATTTTTTTTCGATGGAGAGGTTGGGGAATGGCCAGAGCAGATTTGGAGAAAATAACTGAAGAGTTATCTCTGTGCTGTGAGAGATTACGGTTCATGGAATGAAAAGCTTAAAGTGCTCGGTGCACAGGTTAGAGTGTGAAGGCCTCCGGTGTTGGATTAAATTTCATTCCCATTTTGACAGAAGCCTTAGCCCATTTATTCAAAACAAACAGCACCTCAGCTGACAAAGGAGAGCAAGGAGTTTACAAAGAATGTACAGCGCGGAAGGTCCATGCTCCACACGATCCTCCTCCCACCCTACTTTATCTAAGCCTAACATGAAGAAAGAAAGACTTGCATTTCTACAGCGCCTTTCGCAACCTCAGGATGTTCCAAAGTGCTTTACAGCCAATTAAGTACTTTTTGGAGTGCAGTCACTGTTGTAATGTATGTGTTTAATATGAACGCATTAAGCATTCATCCACTAATCTTTGCAAAGCATAATTTCAGGGCCGAGGAGGGAAATCAAATTAAAAATGAAGTTGTTCCTAATGAAATTGGCGAGTGGGGGTGTGCAATGGTCACACACACACACTGACACTCACTTCGCCTGCCCCTTCACTTATTTCAACTCAAATTAAAACTGTTTTGGATCTTATCCCTTCACAGTCATATCGTGGCTAACCACCTCCAGGGGCCTTTGTGAGCTGCTCCCCATTCAGTTACAGCAGGCCAAGGCACTGTAACCTCAGCAAACAGAGGCCACCAGATGGGGGAAACTAAAGGAGGGCAGTGCAGTGCAACAGAAGGGTTCTAAACACTAGTGGCTTAAAAAAAAAACCTGGGATTTAAGAATTTACCAAAGAAATAGGGACGATAAATATTAACTGGAAGCTACTGAGCTCCACAGTGAACAGGCGATATGATGGCATTTAATACTGGTCTTTTCAATTGGATTACTTGACTCCTCCTGACTCCCCAAAGCCTTTCCACCATCTACAAGGCACAAGTAAGGAGTGTGATGGAATACTCTCCACTTGCCTGGATGAGTGCAGCTCCAACAACACTCGAAGCTCAACACCATCCAGGACAAAGCAGCCCGCTTGATTGGCACCCCATCGACCACATTAAACATTCACTCCCTCCACCACCGGCGTACCATGGCTGCAGTGTGTACCATCTACAAGATGCACTGCAGCAACTCGCCAAGGCTTCTTCGGCAGCACCTCCCAAACCCGCGACCTCTACCACCTAGAAGGACAAGGGCAGCAGGAGCATGGGAACACCATCACCTGCAAGTTCCCCTGCAAGATACACAGCATCTTGACTTGGAAGTATATCGCCATTCCTTCATCATCGCTGGGTCAAAATCCTGGGACTCCCTCCCTAACAGCACTGTGGGAGTACCTTCACCACACAGACTGCAGCAGTTCAAGGCGGCAGCTCACCACCACCTTCTCAAGGGCAACTAGGGATGGGCAATAAATGCTGGCCTTGCCAGCGATGCCCACATTCCAGGGACAAGTAAAAAAAATCCTAGTGTCCGTGATCTGTTTACCTGTTTTCCGCAGACTGGCGGCAGATTTGTAGCCTAGATAAAACCGAGATATACCTGTGACCCAGGTAAAACCGAGATATACTGTGGCCCAGGTAAAACCGAGATATACTGTGGCCCAGGTAAAACCGAGATATACCTGTGGCCCAGGTAAACCGAGATATACTGTGGCCCAGGTAAACCGAGATATACTGTAGCCCAGGTAAACCGAGATATACCTTTGGCCCAGGTAAATCCGAGATATACTGTGGCCCAGGTAAAACCGAGATATACCTGTGGCCGAGGTAAAACCGAGATATACCTTTGGCCCAGGTAAAACTGAGATATACTGTAGCCCAAGTAAAACCGAGATATACTGTAGCCCAGGTAAACCGAGATATACTGTGGCCCAGGTAAAACCGAGATTTACTGTAGCCCAAGTAAAACCGAGATATACTGTAGCCCAGGTAAACCGAGATATACTGTAGCCCAAGTAAAACCGAGATATACTGTAGCCCAGGTAAACCGAGATATACTGTGGCCCAGGTAAAACCGAGATTTACTGTAGCCCAAGTAAAACCGAGATATACTGTAGCCCAGGTAAACCGAGATATACCTGTGGCCCAGGTAAAACCGAGATATACTGTAGCCCAGGTAAAACCGAGATATACTGTAGCCCAAGTAAAACCGAGATATACTGTAGCCCAGGTAAACCGAGATATACCTGTAGCCCAAGTAAAACCGAGATATACTGCAGCCCAGGTAAACCGAGATATACCTGTGGCTTTCACTATTTGTACACTTTCTGTGGGTTTGAGAAAAAGTAACTTTTCTGCAAATGCCGACTCCATGTGAAGATGACATGACTGGCACGAACCTCCATGTTTGGTTCTCTTACACTCTCCAGCCGCTCACATGATTCTCAATGTCTCTGCTTTCCGGGCCTGCATCTATCCTCTTTCACCAAATCGCAGGGTGAGCCAAATAAAATAAAAAGCTTCACTAAAAACAGTTACCTGCATCACTGCTTTCAAAGGAGTTCTTCAACAGGCTTACACTCGAATCTTAACTAAAGGTTTAACCCCCCCTCCCACCCCACCATATTTCTTTGCTGTGCCTCAGTACCCACTATCATTGCTCCAATGAGACCAACAGAGGTCACTGGGAGCTGAGGGCATGTTCGGTAATATCAGGATTGATTGAGGACTCCAGATGAGAATCAGCAGGTGATGGTGTCCAGACTTGCAGTGTGGTCAAATATCTTTTGTTTAATTACATGCAGTCTATTTTTCAGGGACAAATATACAAGAATAGGCTGTTGCAGGGCCTTATCCTGAATTAGAGGAAGAGAGAATGAGGGGTATCTTGGAGAATTACAAGTTTATATCCACAATTCGCTGTATAAACCATCAGAAACCTCAATGCGATTATCGTTTTGTAATGACTCCTGGGATCCACTATCTCTATAATGTACACGATGAAGTTTAAGACTCGCCTGTTTGTGTAGCACGTGTATAAGCCATATCTACAAATGGTGTTGGCGAAAGAATGAATTATTGTGGCAGATTATCAGGAAATGATCTACAGTTGATCATCAGGAAAATCAACACCCACTGAATATTACTGAGGAATCATCCTGATCCCAAGTGAAAGGGATGCAGAATTTCTTCAGAGTTCCTTGACGAGGCTTGTTTCTGGCTACAGTCAATGACACCAATATCTGGCATTTATTGCAATTCTGCACAGAACTTCAGTAAATGTTCAAGGATAAACAGTGAACCTATTCCAGAAAACCTTCGTCACACTGCCTGCATTCCCAGCATGCATCCGTCAAAGAAGAGAAGAGAAGAAGCTACTTCAACAATTAATTTGCACAAACGGAACAATTTAATAGCGCGGGAGATATACACCGATAGCACGGGAGATACACACCGATAGCACGGGAGATATACACCGATAGTACGGGAAATATACACCGATAGCACGGGAGATATACACCGATAGCACGGGAGATATGCACCGATAGTGTGGGAGATACACACCGATAGCACGGGAGATATACACCAATAGAGCGGGAGATATACACCGATAGCGCGGGAGATATACACCGATAGCACGGGAGATACACACCGATAGCACGGGAGATACACACCGATAGCACGGGAGATACACACCGATAGCGCGGGAGATATACACCGATAGCACGGGAGATATACACCGATAGTGTGGGAGATATACACCGATAGTACGGGAGATACACACCGATAGCATGTGAGATATACACCGATAGTGTGGGAGATATACACCTATAGTACGGGAGATATACACCGATAGCGTGGGAGATATACACCGATAGCATGGGAGATATACACCGATAGTGTGGGAGATATACACCGATAGTACGGGAGATATACACCGATAGCGTGGGAGATATACACCGATAGCACGGGAGATATACACCGATAGTGTGGGAGATATACATCGATAGCACGGGAGATATACACCGATAGCACGGGAGATATACACCGATAGTGCGGGAGATACACACCGATAGCACGGGAGATACACACCGATAGTGTGGGAGATATACATCGATAGCACGGGAGATATACACCGATAGTGTGGGAGATATACACCGATAGTGTGGGAGATATACACCGATAGCACGGGAGATATACACCGATAGCACGGGAGATATACACCGATAGTGTGGGAGATATACACCGATAGCACGGGAGATACACACCGATAGCGCGGGAGATACACACCGATAGTGTGGGAGATACACACCGATAGCACGGGAGATATACACCAATAGAGCGGGAGATATACACCAATAGTGCGGGAGATTTACACCAATAGTGCGGGAGATATACACCAATAGTGCGGGAGATATACACCGATAGTGCGGGAGATATACACCAATAGTGCCCGAGATATACACCAGTGGTGCGGGAGATTTACACCAATAGCGTGGGAGATATACACCAGAGCTTGCCCTTCTCACAAGCTTCAGCATCGCTTCAATGCGGGCATGGAAAGACTGCAGTTTACCGCGGACACATTCAGCCCCACACACAGTGAACTATCAGCCTTTACAATAGCAAAATACTGCGGATGCTGGAAATCTGAAATAACAACAGAAAATGCTGGAAATACTCAGCAGGCCAGGCAGCATCCATGGAGAGAGAAACAGAGTTAACGTTTCAGGTCTGTGACTCTTTGTCAGAACTGGAAAAAGTTAGAGATGTAACAGGTTTTAAGCAGGTGCAGAGGCAGGGAAAGAGGGAGGGGAGGAGAGAACAAAAGGGACGGACTGTGATAGGGTGGAAGGCAGGAGAGATTAAAGGCTCGATTTTGCCAGGCCCGAGTAGGCGGGATTGGAGGCGTGTGAGGTGTTAAAATCGCAAAAACTGGCGGGTGGGCCCGATTCCGCCTCCGAGCAATTTTCCCACATGTGAGTTTTCTGACCCCGTCTCCATCCCGCCTCCAAGAGGCGGGATAGGCCCTTAAGGCCTGAACAACCAGTTAAGTGCCTCTATAATCCCATTTTGAGAGGCCTTTCTGATTTTACCACTTTTCCCACGTGGTTCACATCTCCTCTGAAACACGCCAGTGAAACCTGGCGGCAGCACAAGTGGACTGCTTACTAACAGCTGCAGCTCCACCATTAAAAAGGAGTTTTCAGCAATCTTCATTTGCAGGTGGCAGAACTTTGTTGTCTCAGGTCTGGGGGAACTTTTAGCAGGCATACCCATTGTTGTGGAAGTTTGGAGCCTGACACCCATCTCCAGTGTGACCTCCTGGGAAACCCCTCTTGCCACCTTGACTGAGCGCTTCCTCAACTGAGGTATATACCAGAAGCATGGGAACCATTTATTTCTTTTCCTCCTGGACATCAGATTCGGACGAAGACCAGCCGTGGCAGCAGCAGAACCATGAACAACAGCACCACCAGCAACAGCAGCATCAACAGGAGCGCCAAGCTGCTGCTCACCCACCTGAAGCTGCACAGGCCAGAAGGCGCCAGCGCGCGACAACATTGCTGCCCGAGATGCAAGGGACGCACTTGACCAGATTTGCTTAGCCTGCACAATCAAACACTTTTGCCTCGCACCTTCTTATCAGACCATCGACAATGGCCAAGATCCTGCAGATTCCTATCACTCTGACCACCATACCGACAATTGCAAGTCATGCTAAGCCCTCAATGTGGAAGTCCCATTTGCGAAATGACAGATGCCACAACTTCAGCAGTTTGCCAGCAGAATTTTTTAATCACACCAAGCAAGTGCTGGCATTTCAAGATTAAACACAACATTACACCCAAGTGACTACTCTTGTAACTACTTGTGCATTATTTTTCTTTTACGCGTGCTCCTACATGGTGCTTCCCCTGTGGCTTCAGCAGATGTGGAGGCCCCTTGCTCACTTTCTTGCTGCTCCTGCCTCGACACCTTTGGCGGGCGTCCTCTGGGGTTGCGAGCCTGTGAGGGCTCGGCAACAGTCTGCTGCTCCTGCGGCTGTGCAGGGGTTGAGACGCCGATCTCAGTTGGGTGGGGACTCTGGTGGGGCTGTGACCGAGGGCTCTGCAGTGGCATGGAAGTGTGAGCGCTTGGAGAGGAGCCCCCACTTCCTTGATGTCTGTCACCAACTTCCCTCTCATGGGTCAGGTCCACCTCAGCGCTTGCAAGTGGCTTGAGAGCACCTTGCTGCACATCAGGGGGGCCATGGGGACCCGTCTCTGCACTGGCAGTCCTACTCAGAAGGACTTCCATGAAGCTCTGGTTTCTCTGTTCAATAGCTGACCATCGCTCCTCCAGAGATGTCAGTCTATTCTGAACACTCACCATGTTTTCCTCACTCCGGCGACTTACTGCCTCCATGGCCGTAGCCAGCCTTTCCACGGAGGTTGCCATCCTTTCCGTGGTGCTGTGTTCATGCGCCAACACCTCCACAAAGGCTCTGCTCATGTTAACGAGGGACTCCTCCATTCGCTCCACACTCGCAGCTACCCTAGAGACAAAACCTGCCAGAGACTCCTGCACCTGTTCCTGGAGTTTCAGCACCGCTGTTCTTCTGGATGGACACGGAGGCACAGAGTCAACATGCAGCTGAGCCGAGCTGGCAGAGTCCTGCGCCCTCCGACGAGGACTCTCCACTGCTGTCCCTGTCTCCACCATCTGCTGATGCTCACTTGTGAGCTGTGATACACCAGGTGACAATATTGCTCTATCTCGCGAAGGTCCCACCGAGGTGTGAGTGTCTGCGCTGGTGCTGGGTGCTCTGAATTCTGCTGACGCTGTGCCCTCAGAGGTTGGAGCTTCCTCTGAGGAGTGTGGAAGCTCAGGCTCTTCCTCCTGGACAGTGGGGACGGGGGCTTTGGATGGTCCTGTGGGGGAGTAAAGGAAAGAGTTAGAGATGTGAGGTCATGGTTACAAGAACATTGAAAAGTGCAGATGATCATAAGTCAATCAGTTAGAGCTTCAGCTTCATTATCAGTGACTCATGCAATGTCAATGAGAGAGATGCCAAACTATTCTGTCACCAGCTTGCTGTGATGCGCCCGTCTGTCAGTCCCCCACTTGCGCATCTTCCCCCACTCCCACAATCTCCAGGGCTGCCTCCTCCGCAGGGGTGAGCTGGGCTACTGAGGGTGGCCCTCCTCCTGTCCTCGCCCTCTCCCTCTTATTGTGGGCTCTCTTTTCCTGCAATGAGGGACACAAGTGGAGTTTGAGTGAAAATGAAGGAGTGAGTGTAGAGATTCCATAGCATAGATGCTTAGAAGGAGACAAAGATGGAGTGAGGTGCCAGGACCAAGGGCCCTCCCTGTGTGTTGTAAGTTATTGTCATAGCATCACAGCAATAGGGAGTGTGAGGGCTGCATAGTCGAATAGCTAAGTGAATGTGAACATACAGAGAGAGGGAATGGGTAAGGGTGCAGGGATGTCAATGTCAAGTGGGATGTGGAGGAAGAGGTTGGCAAAGCTGAATGCTGGTGAGGAGAGGCGATGGGGTTCAGATTGAGGATGATGGGAAAGTCATACTCACTTTTCCAGTGCGGAGAAGGTCATGAAACCTCTTCCTGCACTGCAGCCAGGTTCTGCGGCACATAGACAGAGCATTGACCTCCTGGGCCACTTGCATCCACACAGCTTTAGTCTGCTGAGGAGGCTTTTTCCTCCCCGAGGAAGGGAAGAGCACCTCCTTATTGGATCTGGCTCCCTCCACCAGAGCTTGCAGGGCGGCTTCATCAAAGCGTGGAGCAGACTTTGGCCTGCTGCTGGACATCGTTGCTGAAATAAGGGCTTACAGCAATGGGCATGAAGTTTGTAGTCTGCAGAAGAAGCAAGGCTGCTTGCAGGCCTTAAATCCAGCAGCATTGATGACGTCATCGGAGGCGACTTTCAGGATGGAAAGACTAATTGGGCCAGGGGTTCCCACACGCTGGAAATCAAGTGTCCAATTAGGGGAAAAATCGCAATTTTTTCCCACATCTCATTGGAGTCGGGTGGCTAACACGAAAACCAGCTGACACGCCCCCAGCCCACCCCAATGGCAAAATCGAGCCCAGAATGTTGCAAATGGGAATGGCAGAATCATCAACAGCTGCCATGTGAAAAAATAGGGGCCGAGGTTATGGTCTGAAATTGTTGAACTCGATGTTGAGTCCAGAAGGCTGTAAAGTGCCTAATCGAAAGATGAGGTGCTGTTCCTCGAGCTTACGTTGAGCTTCATTGGAACAGTGTAAGAGGCCGAGGACAGAGAGATCAGAGTGGGAGTGGAGCGGAGAATTAAAGTGACAGACGACCGGAAGCTCGGGGTCACCCTTACGGACTGAACAGAGGTGTTCCGCAAAGCGGTCACCCAATCTGCGTTTGGTCTCCCCAATGTAGAGGAGACCACATCGTGAGCAGCGAATACAGTATACTAAATTGCAAGAAGTACAAGTAAATCGCTGTTTCACCTGGAAGGAGTATTTGGGACCCTGGACAGTGGGAAGGGAGGAGGTAAAAGGGCAGGTGTTGCATCTCCTGCACTTGCACGGGAA
The DNA here is from genome assembly GCA_030390025.1 of Squalus acanthias. NCBI lineage: Eukaryota > Metazoa > Chordata > Chondrichthyes > Squaliformes > Squalidae > Squalus > Squalus acanthias. Next base: position 1,135,351 of record CM059446.1, on the reverse strand, counting down.
GGTGCCGGGGGGAGGGGAGGGGCTGTTGGGGGTGATAGAGGAGCGGACCAGGGTGTCGCAGGAGGAGCAGTCACTTCGGAATGCTGAAAGGGGAGTGGGGGGGGGGGGGAAGATGCGTTTGGTGGTGGGAATCACGCTGGAGGTGGCGGAAATGGCGGAGGATGATCCGTTAAATGTGGAGGCTGGTGGGGTGAAAGGTGAGGACAAGGGGAACCCTATCGTGGTTCTGGGAGGGAGGAGAAGGGGTGAAGCGCACAAGTGCAGGAAATGGAAATGGAACGGACACTGTCGAGGGCCATGCCAACCACGGTAGAGGGGAATCCTTTTTGAGGAAAAAGGAAGACATATTGGAAGCACTAGTATAGCGCTTTGTGGAACACCTCCGTTCAGTCCGTAAGGGTGACCCCGAGCTTCCGGTCGCCTGTCACTTTAATTCTCTGCTCCACTCCCACTCTGACCTCTATGTCCTCGGCCTCTTTCACTGTTCCAATGAAGCTCAACGTAAGCTCGAGGAACAGCACCTCATCTTTCGATTTGGCACTTTACAGCCTTCTGGACTCAACATTGAGTTCAGCAATTTCAGACTATAACCTCGGCCCCTATTTTTTCACATGGCAGCTGTTGATGATTCTGCCATTCCCATTTGCAACATTTAACCACTCTTGCCGTCCATCCTATCACAGTCCGTCCCTTTTGTTCTTTCCTCCCCTCCCCCTTTCCCTGCCTCTGCACTTGCTTAAAATCTGTTACATCTAAAACTTTTTCCAGTTCTGACGAAGGGGCACAGACCTGAAACGTTAACTCTGTTTCTCTCTCCACGGATGCTATCCGCCTTTACCCCTGCCTGTTGTATGTAATGATGTGGAGATGCCGGTGTTAGACTGGGGTGGACAAATGTGAGAAGTCACACAACACCAGGTTCCCAGTCGGGGAACACTTCAGCAGTCAAGGACATTCAGCCTCCGATCTTCGGGTAAGCGTTCTCCAAGGCGGCCTTCGAGACACACGACAACGCAAAATCGTCGAGCAGAAACTGATAGCCAAGTTCCGCACCCATGAGGACGGCCTCAACCGGGATCTTGGGTTCATGTCACGCTACGTGTAACCCCACCTGACGTAGAGTCATCCAGACTCGAGTCGTCGTTGACTTGTTCTCTCTACACAGATGCGGCCGGACCTGCTGTGATTTCCAGCAAAAAAAGTTTTTTGTTTTCCATCCAGACCCCAGCATCTGCCACATTGACCCCTTGTGACCCCACCTCATTGTCTTTGATGTAATGTTTTCCTGACTGACCTGTTTGGACACCATTCACACCTTTGATTGCCGTGATTATCTCTCTGCCGAGGTGTGATAAAGGGCAGTTAGAAAGATTAACTGTAATCGTCTGGCAGTGTTCTCTGACTATATATGCTGTGCCGATATACATCTCTTCACTTCACCTGACGAAGGAGCAGCGCTCTGAAAGCTTGTGATTTCAAATAAAAATGTTGTATGTAAACACTGGTGTCCTTCCAAACAGGCTGGCCTGATGAAGGCAGCAAGGTTTGCTGCCAATGATAAGCTCCAAAGACCATGCAGTCTGGGGTCGGGGCCCAGCTGGTTTGAATTAACCCCCTAAATTGGCAACAGTCGGAATTCCAGAAGCTGTGAGCAGCTCCGTTTCCCCACGTTAGATCGAGGCTGAGCTCCAATGTCCTGGGGAGGCTCCGGCACACATTACTTTACAGCTTGGGATGGAATTGATAAATTCATGTCTCATTTTGTAAAGCGCTGTGTGCGGTGAAACAAGTGCTCAGATCCCAATAACTCCACACCTCAAGATTTCAAGCCTGTTGTAAATAAAAAAATGCCATGATTTTAGGGAGTATGAGGATTACATCATTAGTTTGTGATTGTCAATTTGTCTCAAGATTATAGCCTTTGATTTATTTAACTGCTTGGAGTGGTCAAAAACAAACTCAAGAGTTTTGGTTCCACTTCCCAAAAAGACAGGATACAAGAGAAAGCTCCACATTGAGCAAGAACAGCGTGTCAGCGCTGGGCCCCAGGTAAACACCGCTGGATTCTCACTGGCAGCAGCGCCGCCTGCTCCAGTTCAATACAGCAACAGCTTGCATTTATATAGTGCCTTTAACACAGAAAAATGTCCCAAGGTGCTTCACAGAGACTTAATCAAACAAAAAATGGCCATCGAGCCCGAGGAGAGATTAGGAGGGGCGACTCTCCCTTTGCTTTGCTCTGTATTAAGTATCCACGTGTATTGGGATCGATTAACAAAGAACCATTTCTCAGAGCCACATTTTACAAATCATTGAAGCTGCTGATTGTTTGCAGTTTCGGTTCTACAGGATGTTTTTCAGTTACGTGCATTTCTCTTCGAACTATCGAGCTGGGTTTGAGTACATTTATTAAATGATGAATATTTACCTCCCCTGTGATGACAGTGAACAGCCAAAGTCTGCAGTGCAGCCTGAAAGCTGCGATATTACACAGTTACAGACACGTTGCAAGAGTTTCCCTGGCGTTTGCCGAGAGTCAACACAAGCAGAGCTACCCGTACCCTCAGTAACCTGATGTTGGGAGCAATGGGGCGGGGAGCTATTATTTTATTAGTCTGTCAATCCTGACAAATTACCATCAACATCACAGTCCTACCTGCCAGTGAGACTGGAAATAATGCACTTTAATCTGAATTAAAGATGCCACAGTTATTTGAAATTCTGCAGTTCTAGTAAAAGCTACTCTTTTCATTGCCCAGTGCTATTATAAAATCCTAGCTATTATATAAGAACATAAGAAATAGGAGCAGGAGTCGGCCGTTCGGCTCTTCGAGCCTGCTGCGCAATTCAATGAGATCATGGCTGATCTTCTGCCTCAACTCCATTCACCGGGCCCTTTCGCCATATCCCTTGATGCCCCTACTAGTCAGAAATCTATCGACTTCTGTTTTGAATATACCCAATGACTGAGCCTCCACAGCCCTCTGGGGTAGAGAATTCCAAAGATTCACCACCCTCTGTGTGAAGAAATTTCTTCTCATCTCAGTCCTGAATGGCCTACCCTTTATCCTGAGGCTGTGGCCCCTGGTTCTAGACTCCCCAGCCAAGGGAAACATTCTCCCAGCATCCACCCTATCAAGCCCTGTAATCATTTTGTATGCTTCAATGAGATCCCCTCTCATTCTTCTGAATTCAAGAGAATACAGGCCTAGTTTACTCAATCTCTTCTCATACGACAGTCCCGCCATCCCAGGAATCAATCTCATGAACCTTCGTTGCACTCCCTCTATGGCAAGTATATCCTTCCTTAGGTAAGGAGACCAAAATTGTACACAGTACTCCAGGTATGGTCTCACCAAGGCCCTATATAATTGGAGTAAGACTTCTTTACTCCTGTACTCAAATCCTCTTGTAATGAAGGCCAGCATACCATTTGCCTTCCTAATGGCTTGCTGCACCTGCACATTCACTTTCAGTGACTCATGTACAAGGACACCCAGGACCCTTTGAGCATCTGCATTCCCCAATCTTTCACCATTCAGGAAATACTCTGCCTTTCTGTTTTTTCTACCAAAGTGGATAACTTCACATTTATCCACATTATATTCCATCTGCCATGTTCTCGCCCACTCACTGAGCCTGTCGAGATCCCCGTGAAGCCTCTTCATATCCTCTTCACAACTGACACTGCCACCTAGCTTTGTGTCATCAGCAAATTTGGAAATGTTACATTTAGTCCCCTCATCCAAATCATTGATATAGATTGTGAATAGCTGGGGCCCAAGCACCGATCCTTGCGGTACCCCACTAATCACAGCCTGCCATCCTGAAAAAGACTCGTTTATCCCTACTCTTTGTTTTCTGTCGGTTAACCAATTCTCAATCCATGCTAGTATATTACCCCCAATTCCATGTGCCCTAATTTTGTTCACCAACCTCTTGTGTGGGACCTTATCGAAGGCCTTCTGAAAATCCAAATACACCACATCTACTGGTTCCCCTTTGACTACTCCACTAGTTACATCCTCAAATAACTCCAATAGGTTTGTTAAACAGGATTTCCTTACATAAATCCATGTTGACTCTGCCCAATCTCACTATTAGTTTCTAAGTGCCCAGTTATTGCATCCTTTGTAATAGATTCCAGCATTTTCCCAACTACTGATGTGAGGCTAACAGGTCTGTAGTTCCCTGTTTTCTCTCTCCCTCCTTTCTTAAATTGCGGGGTTACATTTGCTATCCTCCAATCTGCAGGAACCGTTCCAGAATCTATAGAATTTTGGAAGATGACAACCAATGCATCCACTATCCCAATGGCCACCTCTTTCAAAACCCTAGGATGCAGGTCATCCGGTCCTTGGGATTTATCGACTTTTAGTCCCATTAATTTTGCTAGTACTGTTTTTTTACTAATAATAATTTCTTTAAGTTCCTCATTCTCGCCACACCCTTGGTTTTCTCATATTTCTGGGAGGTTTTTTGTGTCTTCCTCCGTGAAGACAGAAACAAAGTATTTATTTAATTTCTCTGCCATTTCCTCATTCCCCATTATAAATTCTCCCGTCTCTGACTGTAAAGGACCTACATTTACCTTCACCAGTCTTTTCCTTTTCACACACCTATAGAAGCTTTTACAATCCATTTTTATATTTTTTGCTAGTTTGTGCTCATATTCCATTTTCCCTTTCTTTATCAATTTCTTGGTCCCCCTTTGCTGATTTCTAAAAAGATCCCAATCCTCAGGCTGACCGCTTTTTCTGGCAACTATATAAGCTTCCTCCTTTGACTTAATACTAGCTTTAATTTCTTTTGTTAGCCATGGTTGGATCACTTTTCCTTTTGGGATTTTATGCCCTCGAGGAATATATGTTTGTCGCAAATTATGCATTATTTCCTTGAATGTTAACCATTGTATGTCCACCTTCATACCTTTTAGTGTAGTCTCCCAATCTACCATGGCCAACTTGTCCCTCATACCCTAGTAGTTTCCTCTGTTTAGATTGAAGACCTTAGTTTCAGATTGGACTACATCACTCTCAAACTTCATGTAAAATTCAATCATATTATGGTCATTGGCCCTAAAGGCCCCTTTACCACAAGATTATTGATTAGCCCTTTCTCATTACACAGTACCAGATCCAGAATAGCCTGTTCCCTGGTTGGTTCCTCCACATACTGATCCAGGAAACCATCTCGCATGCATTCCAAGAATTCATCCTCCACACCATTAGTGGTAATTTGATTTGCCCAGTCAATATGTAGATTAAAGTCCCCCATGATTACCGTATTGCCCTTGTTACATGCACTTCTAATTTCTTGATTGATACTGTGCCCTACATTACCATTACTGTTTGGTGGCCTATACACAACTCCCACCAATGTTTTCCGCCCTTTGCTGTTTCTTAGCTCCACCCAAACAGATTCCAGTTCTACATCACGATCTGCCAAGCCAAGATCTTTTATCTCTACCGTACTAATCTCATCCCTTATTAACAGCGCTACGCCACCTTTTTGTCTGTCCTTCCTAAATGTTGAGTACCCTGGAACATTCAGTGCCCAGCTTTGGTTAACCTGCAACCATGTCTCTGTAATGGCAATTACATCATACCCATTTACTTCTATTAGTGCCACTAATTCATCCACCTTGTTGCGAATGCTACGTGCATTTAGATAAAGTGTCTTCAACTTTGCCTGTTTAATATTTTTCTGCACTTTGACTCCTATAAATAGTCAGAAAGTGTGATCTAAGTTAAAGTTGCTGGTTAATGATGTAAAAAAGTTTCCACTGGGTGTTTGATTTCTTTGAAATCTCCAATAAATGGGGTGTTTGACCTGATGTAACCCCCATTGTACAGCAGGCAGCAAGTGATGGGTATTTCATGAACCCTGACTGTAACTCCAGTAGATCATGAAGTCCCTTTGATAATAGTGTCTGGCCCTGAGCTTAGAATATTTACAGTTAGCTTGCCTGATGCTGCTATTTAAATAAACTTTGTATTTTTGTCTTTCTTTGATTTGCTCCAAGTTTTGCGGCAGTGTTGTCGAGGTCACTCTTCCCACGCTGTGTCAGGCTGGTCATCCTGTCACTGCAGTTTGTAAGCAGGCACTGCCACCCCTCAGAGATCACCCACCCCTCAGAGATCAGACACTGCTCTCAGTGATCACCCACCCCTCAGACCAGGCTCTGCCCTCGGTGATCACCCACCCCTCAGAGACCAGGCTCTGCCCTCGGTGATCACCCACCCCTCAGAGACCAGGCTCTGCCCTCAGTGATCACCCACCCCTCAGAGATCAGGCTCTGCCCTCGGTGATCACCCACCCCTCAGAGACCAGGCTCTGCCCTCAGTGATCACCCACCCCTCAGAGACCAGGCTCTGCCCTCAGTGATCACCCACCCCTCAGACCAGGCTCCGCCCTCGGTGATCACCCACCCCTCAGAGACCAGGCTCTGCCCTCGGTGATCACCCACCCCTCAGACCAGGCTCTGCCCTCAGAGATCACCCACCCCTCAGACCAGGCTCTGCCCTCGGTGATCACCCACCCCTCAGAGACCAGGCTCTGCCCTCAGAGATCACCCACCCCTCAGAGACCAGGCTCTGCCCTCAGTGATCACCCACCCCTCAGAGATCAGGCTCTGCCCTCGGTGATCACCCACCCCTCAGAGACCAGGCTCTGCCCTCGGTGATCACCCAACCCTCAGACCAGGCTCTGCCCTCGGTGATCACCCACCCCTCAGAGACCAGGCTCTGCCCTCAGTGATCACCCACCCCTCAGAGACCAGGCTCTGCCCTCAGTGATCACCCACCCCTCAGACCAGGCTCTGCCCTCAGTGATCACCCACCCCTCAGAGACCAGGCTCTGCCCTCAGTGATCACCCACCCCTCAGAGACCAGGCTCTGCCCTCAGAGATCACCCACCCCTCAGAGACCAGGCTCTGCCCTCAGTGATCACCCACCCCTCAGAGATCAGGCTCTGCCCTCGGTGATCACCCACCCCTCAGAGACCAGGCTCTGCCCTCAGTGATCACCCACCCCTCAGAGACCAGGCTCTGCCCTCAGTGATCACCCACCCCTCAGAGACCAGGCTCTGCCCTCAGTGATCACCCACCCCTCAGAGACCAGGCTCTGCCCTCAGTGATCACCCACCCCTCAGAGACCAGGCTCTGCCCTCAGTGATCACCCACCCTCAGAGACCAGGCTCTGCCCTCAGTGATCACCCACCCCTCAGACCAGGCTCTGCCCTCAGTGATCACCCACCCCTCAGAGACCAGGCTCTGCCCTCAGTGATCACCCACCCCTCAGAGACCAGGCTCTGCCCTCGGTGATCACCCACCCCTCAGAGACCAGGCTCTGCCCTCAGTGATCACCCACCCCTCAGACCAGGCTCTGCCCTCGGTGATCACCCACCCCTCAGAGACCAGGCTCTGCCCTCAGTGATCACCCACCCCTCAGAGACCAGGCTCTGCCCTCAGTGATCACCCACCCTCAGAGACCAGGCTCTGCCCTCGGTGATCACCCACCCCTCAGACCAGGCTCTGCCCTCAGTGATCACCCACCCCTCAGAGACCAGGCTCTGCCCTCAGTGATCACCCACCCCTCAGACCAGGCTCTGCCCTCAGTGATCACCCACCCCTCAGACCAGGCTCTGCCCTCAGTGATCACCCACCCCTCAGAGACCAGGCTCTGCCCTCGGTGATCGACTCTTCAGGTGCTTCTGCTTTTCAGTAATTTTCATCGCCCGTCACACAACCTCTGCCAGGAATCAAACAAAACGCACCATCTGGGCTCCCGCTCAGATAAACACCGTGTCATATTTGTCATCAACTCCAGAACTCAAGCATTAAATGTAATTGATTTATTTAATCTTCCAAAAGTTCGCCCTGCCAAAACACTGTACAATTACGCCTAAATGAATGCGTCTGGACCAAGTGTGCAATCCCAGTGGGCCACCTGGAATCATTTCCATTATCCAGAAAAGCCGATATTTTGGCTTAAGGAACCTTCCCGTCCTAAGTGTTTGTGAGCAGAATAGGTTACCGCTCACCTCCGGCTCCTCTCCAAGGGCGTGCATTCTGGGTGGGGAACCTCTCGATTCTGGAGCTGTCAGAACATTTGAACCTGCAGCAGTGACTGAGCTTTGGACCGGGCTCCAGGTTACAGAGAGGATTCACAGACAACGTTACCAATTAATATACTCACATCAATCGTGCAAGTTCATTATCCTAGATTTATTTTCTTGGACACTTCCCAAGGCTGGAGTTATACTGCACCCAGTGCAAACTCAAACGCATGTAGAATAGTCTCCCAGCCGTCTCCGGTTATCCGAGCACATTTTCATTGATGTACACCCAAAGCAACTTAAAAACCAATGCAAACTTAACAGCATCACTGCAGCCTAAATGCCTCATAACTTATGCACATTTTGGTTGGATCATTTTACTGGGTTTTTTTCTTATTTAAAATCTCCTTAATAGGCAATTTAATGTTGAACCTTAATCACTACTTCAGTCAGCTGGGAAATAGACCTCAAGTCTGAGCCGGAATCAAATCCATTCTAACGGCGAAAGGGCACTGCTGGAAACTCTTCCCATTGCAACACCTCGTCCACCGTTCACGAGAAGAGGCTTGTGCAGGTGGGATATTAGTCAAAGGACTTTGTTATACAACAATGATAAACAAAAGTACAGATTTCACAAAGCCATGAGATCATTGCAGGAGTAACGGTACGCAATGGCCGGCAAAATCCAAACTGGATTTCGCCCAAACTTAGAATAAAAGAGGATCAAGTTTATAAATTACTGAAATAAACCAGTTTTCAATTCCTTTTAAAATGGAGTTGAGATTTAGGAATATTTACTCCAATTCAGGCTGATCCCTCATACAGGATCCTAGTCCCCTGCTCCCCTCTCTCCTGGAAAGTTTCCCCAATTCCCTCCTCCACTCTCTCAGGCTCCCTAATTTCTCATTCATCTCTCCAGCTCTCGGTCCCCTGACCTCCGTTTCCCTTTCTCAGGCCACTGGTCTCCAGTTCCTCTTATGTTCCCATGGAACTATTCAAAGTGCCGAGGAGTTCTCCCGGTGTCCTGGCTAACATTTATCTCTCAACAAACACCTAGGTTATCGAGTCTTTATCTCATTGCTGTTTGTTGGACCTTGCTGTGAGCAAATTGACAGCCGTATTTCCTACTTTAAAACAGTGACCATGCTTCAAAAGTTCTTAGTTGGCTGTGAAGTGCTTTGGGATGTCCTGAGGTCATGAAAGACGCTAATAAATGCAAGTCTTTATTTCTTTTAGATTCAGACTGAGCCTATGACAAGCAAAGAGAAGGCTGACGATTTAATAGATTTGGCAAATAGGCCCTGCTACAGATGGACAGCAGGGAGGGCCTGGCACAGACCCGTATTGGCTAGAGTTTGGTACAGAATGACGTTGAGTAGAGTTTGGTACGGAATGACATTGGCTAGAGTTTGGTACGGAATGACGTTGGGTAGAATTTGGTACGGAATGACGTTGGGTAGAATTTGGTACGGAATGATGTTGGCTAGAGTTTGGTATGGAATGACGTTGGGTAGAGTTTGGTACGGAATGACGTTGGGTAGAGTTTGGTACGGAATGACGTTGGGTAGAATTTGGTACGGAATGATGTTGGCTAGAGTTTGGTATGGAATGACGTTGGGTAGAGTTTGGTACGGAATGACGTTGGCTAGAGTTTGGTACGGAATGATGTTGGGTAGAGTTTGGTACGGAATGATGGTGGGTAGAGTTTGGTACGGAATGATGTTGGGTAGAGTTTGGTACGGAATGACGTTGGGTAGAGTTTGGTACGGAATGACGTTGGGTAGAGTTTGGTATGGAATGACGTTGGGTAGTGTTTGGTACGGAATGACGTGGGTAGAGTTTGGTATGGAATGACGTTGGGTAGTGTTTGGTACGGAATGACGTGGGTAGAGTTTGGTACGGAATGATGTTGGGTAGAGTTTGGTACGGAATGTCTTACAGTGAGCCATGGGAGATCCTACCGTAAGTAACAAAGTATATGAGGCAGGTACACCTTTGGCTAAAGGCTAAATAGTGACCAAGGGAAAAGCAAACAAGAGTCAGAATATAGAGACCATAAAAAGAGAGGTAACCATAGTGAACTAGACGGCTAATACAGTGGCTCTGACAGAGGATATTGCTGCATCTACAGCTTCCTGTACAGCAGAGGATAAATAATTGAAACTGTAATTACACAAACAAGAGCCTTCTCACCAAGACAAGCTTGCATTATACAGAGCTCAGAGATATCAGAAGTAGCAATTGTTCTGTTCAGCCCTTTGTTCGCATTTAGCTGACTGAATCTCCAGTTTATTCTAAAACAAAAGCAAAATACTGCAGATGCTGGAATAAAAACAGAAAATGCTGGAAATACTCAGCAGGTCAGGCAGCATCTGTAGAGAGAGAAACAGAGTTAACATTTCAGGTCGATGACCCTTCGTCAGAGTTCTGACGAAGGGTCATCGACCTGAAACGATAAGTTAGATATCCAGGCCAAAGCTTCTGCTGAGATTGAACCATCTTCTTGCAGTAAGTAAGCCAACAGTCCAACTGTTGGAACCCTTTGGCAGTAGGACTAGGGGTACTTATGTTGTGGGTTGGCACTTGGGGTGGGGACCCCCTCATTGGAACATGGGGCTGGCAGGTGGTTGGCACCCTTGGTGTCCACCTGCTTCATTCATCTCCCAGGCTCCTGGGCCGGTTTTTCATGCTTCCCGTTCTACCAGTCCCACCCCCAACGCTTCAGCTATTCACACGATCTTTGTGTCTCCTTTATGTCTTTTCATTCTTTGATTTCTCTCATTTTGTCTCCTGCTAATATCACTTCTGCCATTTAACCATCGCCTGCTCTCCATTTAAGCACTTTATAGGTCATTCTATTTTGTTTCCCCTGCCCTTTGTTCTGTTCCTTTTAACATGACGTTCATCTGCAATACCTTACAGTTCTGGGGAAGGGTTCACACCTGGAATATCTGCCCTGTTTCCTCCACAGATGCTGCCGGACCTGCTGAGTGTTTCCAGTATTTTTTGATTTTGTTTTACATGTTCCATAGCTGCAGTATTTTGCTTTTTGTAACCTCGATGCCATCGCTCTGATGCCAGCCTCTTGTGAATCGAGCCAAGTAGGCACCAGTGCAGAAGCACCTGTGGGGTAAATAGATTGGCAACTGCTCTTTCAGCTTCAGAAGATACAGACAGGACAAACCTGGTTGCCATGGTCCCCATAGGCACTACGCTCAGTTCCTCCTTCGAGCTTTAGTTAACCCGAATCAAGCAAGATGCAGTTGGAGAGTCCAAAAGGGAAGAAAAAACCAGGAGCTGATCAATCACACAAGCTCAGTATTAGATCTTATCATATTAAAACACAATACATAGACGGAAATTATTTTATTTATACAAGTGGTTGCAGAAACCGAACACTGGCTGAATGGTGAAAGGCCAGGGTGATAAACTCAATATAACATCCCATACTCTCTTCAACTGACAATTATACTGTCAGTGTTTGGGAATTACTCCTGTGTTATTTCCTGGATTCACTGTTGATATATGAATGAATTTGATTTTGTTCCTCATAAGTTGTCAGGTAATTTTCTGCACTGGTGACCCCATTTATATCCGATTAAATTCCTCGCAATGTCCCATAAAAGACTGTTACCTGGACCAAGTCTATGGAACCAAAGTTAATTTAAGAGCTTTTTTTTTATTTGTTCCAGGATGTGGGCATCGCTGGCAAGGCCAGCATTTATTGCCCATCCCTAATTGTCCTTGAGAAGGTGGTGGTGAGCTGCCTTCTTGAACCATTGCAGTCCTTGTGGTGAAGGTATTCCCACAGTGCTGTTAGGGAGGGAGATCCAGGATTTTGACCCAGCGACGATGAAGGAACGGCCAATATATTTCCAAGTCAGGATGGTGTGTAATTTGGAGGGGAAGTTGCAGGTGATGGTGTTCCAATATGCCTGCTGCCCTTGTCCTTCTAGGTGATAGAGGTCACGGGTTTGGGAGGTGCTGCTAAAGAAGCCTTGGCGAGTTGCTGCAGTGCATCTTATAGATGGTACACACTGCAGCCACGGTATGCCGGTGGTGGAGGGAGTGAATGTTGAAGGTGGTGGATCGGGTGCCAATCAAGCAGGCTGCTTTGTCCTGGATGGTGTTGAGCTTCTTGAGTGTTGTTGGAGCTACACTCATCCAGGCAAGTGGAGAGTATTCCATCGCACTCCTGACTTGTGCCTTGTAGATGGTGGAAAGGTTTTGGGGAGTCAGGAGGTGAGTCACTCACCACAGAATACCCAGCCTCTGACCTGCTCTTGTTGCCACAGTACTTATGTGGCTGGTCCAGTTAAGTTTCTGGTCAATGTTGACCCCCCAGGATATTGATGGTTGGGGGATTCAGCAATGGTAATGCTGTTGAATGTCAAGGGAAGGTGGTTAGACTCTCGCTTGTTGGAGATAAGTCATTGCCTGGCACTTGTGTGGCACGAATGTTACTTGCCACTTATCAGCCCAAGCTTGAATGTCGTCCAGGTCTTGCTGCATGCGGGCATGGACTGCTACATTTTCTGAGGAGTTGCGAATGGAACTGAACACTGTGCAATCATCAGCGAACATCCCCACTTCTGATCTTATGATGGAGGAAAGGTCATTGATGAAGCAGCTGAAGATGGTTGGGCCTAGGATACTGCCCTGAGAAACTCCTGCAGCGATGTCCTGAGGCTGAGATGATTGACCTCCAACAACCACAACCATCTTCCTTTGTGCCAGGTATGACTCTAGCCACTGGATTTTTTTCGCCCTGATTCCCATTGACTTCAATTTTACTCGGCCTCCTTGATGCCACACACGGTCAAATGCTGTCTTGATAGTGCAGGAAAGTGGAGATGAGGTAGAAGATCAGCCTTGATCTTATTGAATGGCGGAGCAGGCTCGTAGGGCCAAATGGCCGACTCTTGCTCCTGTTTCTTATGTTCTTATATCGAGGGCAGTCACTCTCACCTCATAGACAGCTTTGTCTATGTAACCGGTTCTAATGACCCTGAAACAGGTGTGACTAATATAACTGGTTACCAAATGTTTAGAAGTGTAGAAGAGTCCTTGCCCCTCTCCAAGCCCATACGTACACGAATGTTATGATGCTGTGTCAGTGCACTGGGCACAAGGAGAAGGAAACATCCTGTTCACAAATTGCATGACACTGGGAGACTAAACTGCAGTCTCAGAACGCACACTGCCTGACTGTAGGATAGTTTGGAGTCACACTGTTTGCAATAGAGACTCTCCAGGACCCATGGGAATATTCCCTGCAACAGGCAACAGTGAAGAAGCCAAGAGCGAGCCTGACTCAGTGTGGTAAAAGAAATCAATGGCGAGTCTTACTGTGAACAGGCAAGGGGACTGTGAAAGAAAAAAGACTTGCATTTCTATAGCGCCTTTCACGACCTCAAGACGTCCCAAAGCGTTTTACAGCCACTGAAGTAGAGTCACTGTTGTAACGTAGGAAACGCAGCAGCCAATTTGCGCACAGCAAGATCCCACAAACAGCAACGAGATAATGACCAGATAATCTGTTTTTGTTATGTTGATTGAGGGATAAATATTGGCCCAGGTCACCAGGGATAACTTCCCTGCTCTTTTTTCGAAATAGTGCCATGGGATCTTTAACGTCCATTTGAGAGAGCAGACATCTTGGTTTAACATCTCAGCCGAAAGACAGCACCACCGACAGTGCAGCGCTCCCTCAGCACTGCACTGGAGTGTCAGCCGGGATTATGGGCTCAAGTCTCTGGAGTGGGACTCGAACCCACAACCTCTGACTCAGAGGCGAGAATGCTACCCACTCAGCCACGCCTGGCACTGTGTAACAAAAAATAGCAGTAACATTGAATTTTCCTTCTCCTTTAAGGGGACTGAGCAACCAGCCTAACTTCTCTTTATAATATTTAGGGCTGCACAACAATTCCCTTTTAAGAATGATATTAAAATAAACACCACAGCACTATTGCTGTAATGTGGAATGGTTCATGAGCCAAATCATTCAGTCCTTATTCAAATAGACAAGTCCCCGTTATAGTTTTGCGGGTCCTACAATCTACTCACTCCAGCCTCCTTCACATTGAATGGTGGAGCCCATCTGTTTTACAGTGTAGGATAACATATGGATGGAAATATCTACAGCTGGAGAAGCAGTATAAAGTTACTTTAAAATGAATTGGTGCGTGCTGATTATATTTTATAGCACGTGATTATTTGTAGACAATTTTAATTCAATAATGGGAAGAAAGACATTTTGAAAAATGGCCCAGGTTTTGTTTTCCATTGTTCCTGCCTCTGTGTGACTCGAATGATCAGTCTGTGTGACTCGGAGTGCTGACATTTCAGCTCAATAAGCAAGAAGAAGTGAATTTTTTCCTCCCCAATGCCCTCCGCCATGTTGTTGAAATGTTAATTTAATCAGTAAAACACTAAATAACCTTGCAGCCTCAGCTGATTTCTGCAGTTAAATTGAACGGTTTGACCTCCCCATACCAGGAGTCCTTCACCATGATTGAATCTACAGCACAGTTTGACAGTCTGTGTCTGCAGCGGGGCAGTGTAACCATGGTGAGGGCAGAGTTCCAGCTCTCTCCACCATGCCCTCACTCCCATTCCACCGTTCAGTGCCAATCACACTGGCTGCGTCCAATGCCCTTTGAGCTGGATTTCCAGTGTAATCAGAGCCACAGCAGAATTTGAAGGAGTTTGTTAGTGTCATACTGCCAATATTACCTTTCGTTTTATATTATTGCAATTGTGTGAAAATTTAACTTTTCAATTAACAAACACAATAACATATTTTAAACCCTAATTTTGAAATAGCTAATCAATGTCTGGGACATTTGGGCAGATGGTGGTGTGTAGGAATGAAGCCTGTCAGAACAAATCAGATAACATGAAAATTGCCTTGTGGTGAATGCTGAGATTGGAAGTATTAAAGGGGTCTGTAAACCTGTAAATTGACAGACTCACAATTAAAATGCAATAATTATCAGAAAGGTAGAGAATATGCTGGCGGAAAAGTACTTGATGTTTACAAGTACTGATTGCAAGGACACCAGTGTATTAAGTCATCAATAGTGTCCAGACAAGTGTAATAAAGTCCATGCGATGGCTGGGAAACACAGGAGAGTTGCAGCAGACCTGTCACCTAACAGTGAAAAGAAAAGTTACAATGGGAGAGGATACACACAGATAGGGAGCTTCGGTCAAACCTCCAGAGGAGCATTAAACCACTGTTGGTGGAGTTCCCAGAACAGAGATAATAACTGAGTCCTGTTGGTAAGATTGCCCCACAGCGGGAATGTAAGACGGTGCCCTTTACTGCAATAGTCAGTGTGCTACTTGAAGTCTGTCATAAATAAAGCTAAATTGATCTTTAGAATATATATATTTCTATAGTTGCATCTGATTCGACAGACCTGGACCCAAACTATGTTTACAGACATGGTATGTCACTTGGCTAACACTAAGGATTGGAACTTTGATTGATCCTACGTGTAGTTGGGTATTCATATAAATCAATCAAATAGCGCTGGCTTCTGCTCGTCTAACTTATAACAAAAGACAGGGGGGTCGCGGAGGCAGAGTGGTGGGGTCAGGGAGGTGAGCTCAAAAAAGCTGAGACTAACAGAACAGGAATGCAGTACCAGGAGCTACTGACAATGGTCTTGGACTGGCTGCTGGTGGAAGCTCAACTGTACACAAGAACAGGAGGAGGCCAGTGAGCCCCTGAGGCATGTTCGGCCATTCAATGAGATCATGGCTGATCTGTGATCCAACTCCATATACCTGCCTTTGGTCCGTATCCCTTAATACCTTTGGTTAACAAAAATCTATCAATCTCAGATTTAAAATTAACAATTGATCCAGCATCAATTGCCGTTTGTGGAAGAGAGTTCCAAACTTCTACCACCCTTTGTGTGTAGAAGTGTTTCCTAATTTCACTCCTGAAAGGTCTGGCTCTAATTTTTAGACTCTGCCCCCTAGTCCTAGAATCCCCAACCAGCGGGAATAGTTTCTCTCTATCTACCCTATCTGTTCCCCTTAATATCCTGAAAACTTCGATCAGATCACCCCTTAACCTTCTAAATTCTAGGGAATACAACCCTAATTTGTGTAATCTCGCCTCGTAACTTAACTCTTGCAGCCCGGGTATCATTCTGGTAAACCTACGCTGCACTCCCTCCAAGGCCAATATATGCTTCCTAAGGTGTGGTGCCCAGAACTGCTCACAGTGCTCCAGGTGTGGTCTAACCAGGGTTTTGTACAGCTGCAGCATAACCTCTACCCCCTTGTGTTCGAGTCCTCTAGATATAAAGGTCAGCATCCCATTAGCCTGTTCATGACATTTTAATGATCGATGTACCTGGACCCCCAAATCTCTTTGGACATCCACTGTTTTTAGCCTTTCACCATTTAGAAAGTACCCTGTTCTATCCTTTTTAACTCCAAAGTGGATAATCTCACATTTGCTTACATTGAAATCCATTTGCCGCAGCTTTGCCGATTCACTTAATCTATCAATATCCCTTTGTAATTTTATGATTTCATCTACACCTACAATGCCGCCTATCTTTGTGTCTTCTGTAGAGAAGCTGTGACTGGCCTGTCCACCTCACAATTATCTTAATGGAATATTGTCAGGGGTGTGAAGGCGCAGGAATTGGTGCTACAATGTGCTCCATCACAGAGCGGTGGGCTCAGTTTTGTGCCCATGATTCGCCAACCTGAACCATTTCACTGTGGGAGGCCAGGGAGGGAGAGGAAGAGACTGAACAGCAGGCAGACTGGGTGGCAAAACATCTGCTGGTTGCCGATATAGTAACGTTGGCAAAGGCCTGGGACCCCCTGTAAATACTGACACACTCCCGGGGACCCCCTGTAAATACTGACACACTCCCGGGGACCCCCTGTAATTACTGACACATTCCCGGGGACCCCCTGTAAATACTGACACACTCCCGGGGACCCCCTGTAAATACTGACACACTCCCGGGGACCCCCTGTAATTACTGACACACTCCCGGGGACCCCCTGTAAATACTGACACACTCCCGGGGACCCCCTGTAAATACTGACACACTCCCGGGGACCCCCTGTAAATACTGACACACTCCCCGGGGACCCCCTCTAATTACTGCCGCACTCCCTGGGACCCCCTGTAAATACTGACACACTCCCAGGGACCCCCTGTAAATACTGTCACACTCCCGGGGACCCCCCCTGTAAATAATGACACACTCCCGGGGACCCGCTATAAATACTGACACACTCCCGGGGACACCCTGTAAATAATGACACACTCCCAGGGACCCCCTATAAATACTGACACACTCCCGGGGACCCCCTGTAAATACTGACACACTCCCTGTAAATACTGACACACTCCCGAGGACCCCCTATAAATACTGACACACTCCCAGGGACCCCCTATAAATACTGACACACTCGCAGGGACCCCCTGTAAATACTGACACACTACCTGTAAATACTGACACACTCCCGAGGACCCCCTATAAATACTGACACAGTCCCGGGGACCCACTATAAATACTGACACACTCGCAGGGACCCCCTGTAAATACTGACACACTCTCAGGGACCCCCTATAAATACTGACACACTCCCGGGGACCCCCTGTAAATACTGACACACTCCCGGGGACCCCCTGTAAATACTGACACACTCCCGGGGACCCACTATAAATACTGACACACTCGCAGGGACCCCCTGTAAATACTGACACACTCTCAGGGACCCCCTATAAATACTGACACACTCCCGGGGACCCCCTGTAAATACTGACACACTCCCGGGGACCCCCTGTAAATACTGACACACTCCCGGGGACCCCCTGTAATTACTGACACACTCCCCGGGGACCCCCTATAAATACTGACACACTCCCGGGGACCCCCTGTAAATACTGACACACTCCCGGGGACCCCCTGTAAATACTGACACACTCCCGGGGACCCCCTGTAAATACTGACACACTCCCGGGGACCCCCTGTAAATACTGACACACCACCGGGGACCCCGTATAAATACTGACACATTCCCAGGGACCCCCTGTAAATACTGACACGCTCCCGGGGACTCCCTGTAAATACTGACACACTCTCGGGGATCCCCTGTAAATACTAACACATTCCTGGGGACCCCCTGTAAATACTGACACACTCCCGGGGACCCCCTGTAATTACTGACACTCCCGGGGACCCCCTGTAAATACTGACACACTCCCGGGGACCCCTATCAATACTGACACACTCCCAGGGACCCCCTGTAAATACTGACACACTCCCAGGGACCCCCTGTAAATACTGACACACTCCCAGGGACCCCCTGTAAATACTGACACACTCCCAGGGACCCCCTGTAAATACTGACACACTCCCAGGGACCCCCTGTAAATACTGACACACTCCTGGGGACCCCCTATAAATACTGACACACTCCCCGGGGACCCCCTATAAATACTGACACACTCCCGGGGACCCCCTGTAAATACTGACACACTCCCGGGGACCCCCTGTAAATACTGACACAATCCCGGGGACCTTCTGTAAATACTGACACACTCCCAGGGACCCTCTGTAAACACTGACACACTCCCAGGGACCACATGTAAACACTGACACACTCCCGAGGACCCCTGTAAATACTGACACACTCCCAGGGACCCCCTGTAAATACTGACACTCTCCCGGGGACACCTGGTAAATACTGACACACTCCCCGGGACCCCCTGTAAATACTGACACACTCCCGGGGACCCCCTGTAAATACTGACACACTCCCCGGGACCCCCTATAAATACTGACACACTCCCGGGGACCCACTATAAATACTGACACACTCGCAGGGACCCCCTGTAAATACTGACACACTCCCTGTAAATACTGACACACTCCCAGGGACCCCCTATAAATACTGACACACTCGCAGGGACCCCTTGTAAATACTGACAAACTCTCGGGGACCCCCTATAAATACTGACACACTCCCAGGGACCCCCTGTAAATACTGACACACTCACGGGGACCCCCCTGTAAATAATGACACACTCCCGGGGACCCCCTGTAAATACTGACCCACTCCCGGGGACCCCCTGTAAATACTGACACACCCCTGGGGACCCCGTATAAATACTGCCACATTCCCAGGGACCCCCTGTAAATACTGACACACTCTCGGGGATCCCCTGTAAACACTGACACATTCCCAGGGACCCCCTGTAAATACTGACACACTCCTGGGGACCCCCTATAAATACTGACACACTCCCCGGGGACCCCCTATAAATACTGACACACTCCCGGGGACACCCTGTAAATACTGACACACTCCCGGGGACTCCCTGTAAATACCGACACACTCCCGGGGACCCCCTCTAATTACTGCCGCACTCCCGGGGACCCCCTGTAAATACTGACACACTCCCGGGGACCCGCTGTAAATACTGACACACTCCCCGGGACCCCCTATAAATACTGACACACTCCCGGGGACCCACTATAAATACTGACACACTCGCAGGGACCCCCTGTAAATACTGACACACTCCCTGTAAATACTGACACACTCCCGAGGACCCCCTATAAATACTGACACACTCCCAGGGACCCCCTATAAATACTGACACACTCGCAGGGACCCCCTGTAAATACTGACACACTCCCTGTAAATACTGACACACTCCCGAGGACCCCCTATAAATACTGACACACTCCCGGGGACCCACTATAAATACTGACACACTCGCAGGGACCCCCTGTAAATACTGACAAACTCTCGGGGACCCCCTATAAATACTGACACACTCCCAGGGACCCCCTGTAAATACTGACACACCCCCGGGGACCCCGTATAAATACTGACACATTCACAGGGATCCCCTGTAAATACTGACACACTCCCAGGGACCCCCTGTAAATACTGACACACTCCCAGGGACCCCCTGTAAATACTGACACACTGCCGGGGACTCCCTGTAAATACTGACACACTCCCAGGGACCCCCTGTAAATACTGACACACTCCCGGGGACTCCCTGTAAATACTGACACACTCCCGGGGACCCCCTGTAAATACTGACACACTGCCGGGGACTCCCTGTAAATACTGACACACTCCCAGGGACCCCCTGTAAATACTGACACACTCCCAGGGACCCCCTGTAAATACTGACACACTCCTGGGGACCCCCTATAAATACTGACACACTCCCCGGGGACCCCCTATAAATACTGACACACTCCCGGGGACCCCCTGTAAATACTGACACACTGCCGGGGACTCCCTGTAAATACTGACACACTCCCGGGGACCCCCTCTAATTACTGCCGCACTCCCGGGGACCCCCTGTAATTACTGACACTCCCGGGGACTCCCTATAAATACTGACACACACCCTGGGACCCCGTGTAATTACTGACACACTCCCTGTAATTACTGACACACTCCCGGGGACCCACTGTAAATACTGACACACTCCTGGGGTCCCCCTGCAATTATTGACACACTCCCGGGGACTCCCTATAAATACTGACACACTCCCGGGGACCCCCTGTAATTAATGACACACTGCTAGGGACCCCCTGTAATTACTGACACACTCCCAGGGATCCCCTGTAATTACTGACACACTCCCTGTATTTACTGACACACTCCCAGGGACCCCCTGTAATTACTGACACGCTCCCTGTAATTACTGACACACTCCCAGGGTCCCCCTGTAATTACTGACACACTCCCGGGGACCCCCTGTAATTACTGACACGCTCCCTGCAATTAGTGACACACTCCCGGGGACCCCCTGTAATTACTAACACACTCCCGGGGACCCCCTATAAATACTGACACACCCCCAGGGACCCCCTGTAAATACTGACACACTCCCGGGGACCCCCTGTAAATACTGACACACTCCCGGGGACCCCCTGTAAATACTGACACACTCCCGGGGACCCCCTGTAATTACTGACACACTCCCTGTAATTACTGACACACTCCCAGGGATCTCTGCAATATTGACACACAAGTGTCAGGTTACTAAGACTGGAAGAGTTCAGGAACATTAGCTGAGCGCACAGGGGAGAAAGCTGCCGTAGTGAACCATGTCTGGCTGCTGTGTGGAACAGGAGCCGAATCCTTTATTTGTGACATGTATAAGGAAGCAATTTCAAGACAGTCTCCTTACTTTGGGGTTCAGGAAAGGTTTGCAAAGCCCTCAAAAAAATTAAGTGTTTTGTAAGTGTCAGCTGTGGCTCAGTGGGTAGCACACTTGCCTCTGAGTCAGAAGGTTGTGGGTTCAATTCCCAAAATTCAAAAGCACACAAAGCTAGGCTGACACTCCAGTGCAGTACTGCACTGTCGGAGGTGCCGTCTTTCGGATGAAATGTTAAACCGAGGCCCCCTCTGCCTTCTCAGGTGGATGTAAAAGATCCCATGGCACTATTTCGAAGAAGAGTAGGGGAGTTATCCCCGGTGTCCTGGCCAATATTTATCCCTCAACCAACATCACTAAACAGATTATCAGGTCATTATCACACTGCTGTTTGTGGGACCTTGCTGTGCACAAATTGGCTGCCGCGTTTCCCACATTACAACAGTGACTCCACTTCAAAAAGTACTTCATTGGTTGTAAAGCGCTTTGGGATGTCCGGTAGTCGTGAAAGGCGCTGTAGAAATGCAAGTCTTTCTTTCTTTAAGATGGCAAATAGTATCGATAAGGTAAATTGAGAGCAATAGTTCACGATCTGACAACACAAGGCATAAGGCGAGTGAGCACAGGCTAAAACTGGGGAGGTTTCGTTATATGAAAGGTAGAATACTGGAGGTGAAAAGCTTCGATTCAAGATACAGACAGACACCGTGATGGGGGGGCGACTGTGCTGGTTTTCCAGACAGATAAGTGTTGATGAGCTGAATGGGCCTCCCTTATCTGTATCTGTTGTGTGATCTTGTGACACATCACTGACAATCTTATGATGATTTTCTGTGTAATACACTTGCCCCCAGAACAGTAAGTCATTGCCTGCGTTGGGACATCCTGAGGGTATGAAAGGTGCTATATAAATGCAAGTTCTTTCTTGCTTCTTTCACTCATGTTTCATTTTACCTGTAACAGTGAGCTGTGACAGATTAAAAGCACATCAGGTAAATGACAGACAAGCCCCTTATTGCTGTTCTGCAATGAGAACAGTTGATCTCTTTCACCTACGCTGTGTGAGTAGGCAATCAGGTTTATGGAGGTCCCACAAGTGCCCATTTTATTTGAACATATCAACAATCCAGTGGGAAGCAGCAGCGGATTCACGACAAACACTGACAACTTGAGAATGGAAGTCAGGTGATAAATACATTGTGACTTCAGACATTGATTTCCTGCACTATTTTGAATCTTTTACATTCCATTCACACATAAGTTAGCAAGAAAACGCTTCCTGACTAAAAGTTAACACTTTATACTTTGAGTTGTTTTCTCGATAGAAAGGCTACTCAACACCATCCACCATCACCATTCCACCTCCACCCCAAACAACAAGATGATCCTCTTCTATTCCAACTGGGACTGAAGTGATCGTATCTTCCTCCAGCCTTCAGACTGACACATTGCATCCTCTCCACCTGGGAGTGGGCAACACTCAGACCTTCTTCAGCCCAATACTCTCTGGAGTTTATACTCTCTGGGCCTATACTCTCAGGCGTTTAGAAGAATGAGAGGTGATCTCATTGAAACATATAAGATTCTGAGGGGGATTGACAGGGTGGATGCTGAGAGGTTGTTTCCCCTGGTTGAAGAGTCTAGAACTAGGGGGCACAGTCTCAGGAAAACAGGTTGGCTATTTAAGACTCAGAGGGTTGTGAATCTTTGGAATTCTCTACCCCAAAGGGCTGTGGAGGCTGAATCGTTGAGTATATTCAAGGCTGAGATAGATTTTTGGACTCTAGGGGAAATCAAGGGATGTGGAGATTGGGCGGGAAAGTGGGGTTGAGGTCGAAGATCAGCCACGATCTTATTGAATGGTGGAGCAGGCTCGAGGGGCCGAATGGCCTACTCCTGCTCCTAATTCTTATGTTCTTATGCACAGCAATGTATTTCCTGAAATCTCTCACTGTTCCTCTATCACATTCTCAAAACAGCTAAGTCCCTTCCCCTGATTCTTTTCATCCAGCTTCAGATGGAATATCTTCTTTCATTGCTCTTAGATTGTGTTCTCTCGAATGGATTGGCTCCGAACTGACTCAAGATTCCCAACTGAGGCAAAACAATTTGAGCAACAGGCAGCCTCAAGACTCTCATTTAGCTGAGGCAGAACGAGGTTGAGAGACAAACAGGCCCAGGACTTTTCCACAGAGTGAAATCCACTGCATTAGGATTTTGTATTTCTGCCGTCCGTCTAGAAACTTCTCTCTGAGCCTGACACAGCTTGGAGTCACAAAGAGGTTATCAGGATATCCCAGCACGCTGCCTGAAGAACATGCTTCTATTCTCATTCTCTGAAGCTTGAAGATTTAAAGGTAGCATGTGAGTCTAATTACAAAAATAGAGGGAGAATGTAATTATGCGCACAATGTTCTTACAGTGCTTACTGTAATTATCATAATTAAACTGCTGCAGTGCACTGTGGGAACAACTATGAAAGCAAGACTGACTTTTATTATATTTTAATTAATTAAAAAACACTTCTACATAATTGAAATATTTGAAGAGCTCTAATAAATGCTCGAAGGAATGGCCTGAGTAAATACAGTTGCTCCTTGGGATCAGTTCCAGAGGATAACTACTTGTCCAATTTGAATTCCACCTGTCCCCTGAGCACCTGCATGAACAGAAGTTGCACAGATACACAGCCTGTGTACAACATGCTGCACAGCTGCCGACTCCAAGCAATGTTTGTACTGTTCCATGAGTACTCGTCCAGCTAGCTCCTGGCGTTTACACTGCTAATTTCAGTTCATAGGATTACATCGGATATCCAGCACAGAAACAGGCCATTCGGCCCAACCAGTCCATGCCGGTGTTTATGCTCCACTCGAGCCTCCTCCTGTCTTTCCTCATCTAAATCTATCAGCATAACCCTCTATTCCCTTCTCCCTCATATGCTTGTCCAGCCTCTCCTTAAATGCATCTATACTATTCACTTCAACTACTCCCTGTGGTAGCGAGTTCCACATTCTCACCACTCTCTGGTTAAAGAAGTTTCTTCTGAATTCCCTATTTGATTTCTTGGTGACTATCTTATATTGATGGCCTCTAGTTTTGTTCTTCCCCACAAGTGGAAACATTCTCTCTGTATCCACTCTATCAAAACCTTTCATAATTTTAAAGACCTCTATTAGGTCACCCCTCAACCTTTTTTCCAAGAAAAAAAAGAGACCCAGCCTGTTCATCCTTCCCTGATATGTATACCCTCGCATTTCTGGTATCATCCTTATAAATCTTCTCTGCACCCTCTCCAGTGCCTCTATATCCTTTTATAATATGGCGACCAGAACTGTACACAGTGCTCCAAGTGTGGTCTAACCAAGGTTCGATACAAGTTTAGCATAACTTCCCTACTTTTCAATTCTATTCCTCTAGAAATAAACCCTCGAGCTTGGTTTGCTTTTTTTATGGCCTTGCTAACCTGTGGCAAAACTTTTGGTAATCTGTGTATTGTACTCCGAGATCCCTTTGTTCCTCTACCCCACCTAGACTCGGACTATCCAAGTGATAAGTGACCTCCCTATTCTTCCTACCAAAACGTAATACCTCACATTTATCTGTGTTGAACTTCATTTGCCAATTATTTGCCCATTCTGCAAGTTTATTAATGTCCTCCTGTAATTTGTTGCAGTCATAGAGTCATAATGGCACAGAAGGAGGCCATTCGGCCCATCGAGTTCGTGCCGGCTCCATGCAGAGCAATCCAGTCAGTCCCACTCCCCCGCTCTATCCCTGTAGTCCTGCAAGTCCACCTCCCTCAAGTGCCCATCCAGTCTCCCCTTGAAAACATTGAGTGTCTCCGCTTCCACCACCGGTCCTCACCACTCGCTGCATAAAAAAGATTTTCCTCACATCCCCCCTGTATCTCTTGTCCAAAACCTTAAATCTGTGTCCCTTAGTCTTTGTACCATCAACTAGTGGGACAGCCTTTCCCCGTCTAGCCTATCCAAACCCATCATAATCTTGTACACCTCTATCAAATCACCCCTCAACCTCCTTTGCTCTAATGAAAACAAATCCAGCTTCTCCAACCTGTCCTTGTAGCTAAGATCCCCTATCCCCGGAACCATTCTAGTAAATCTCCTCTGCACTCTCTCAAGGGCCTTCACATCCTTCCTAAAGTGTGGTGACCAGAACTGGACACAATACTCCAGTTGTGGCCTAACCAGCACTTTATAAAGGTTCAGCATAACTTCTCTACTTTTGTACTCAATACCTCTATTTATGAAAGTGAGAAGTCGCACAACACCAGGTTATAGTCCAACAGTTTTATTTGAGATCACAAGCTTTCGGAGCTGCTGCCCCTTCATCAGGTGAAGCTGTTGGACTATAACCTGGTGTTGTGCGACTTCTCACTTTTGTCCACCACAGTCCAACACCGGCATCTCCGCATCATGGCCTCTATTTATGAAGCCCAAACTCCCATATGCTTTGCTAACCACTCTCTCAATATGTCCTGCCACCTTCAGGGACCTATGCACATTAACTCCCAGGTCCCTCTGTCCCTGCACACTCTTTAAAACTGTGCCAATAAGTGTATATTGCCTCTCCCTGTTCCTTCTGCCAAAATGCATCACCTCACACTTCTCTGTATTAAATCCCATCTGCCACTTGTCTGCCCATTCTGCTAGCCTTTCTATGTCCTGTTGCAGTTGATTGGTATCATCCTCACTGTTTGCCACACCCCCAAGTTTGGTGTCATCGGCAAATTTAGAAATTCTACTCTGTATTCCAATATCCAGGTCATTTATATATATCCTCAGTATTGACTATCCCCCCCAATTTGTTATCATCCACAAATTTAGAAATTGTGTTTTTGATTCCAAAGTCTAAATCGTTAATGTAAATTGTGAACAATAGTGATCCCAGCACTGATCCTTGTGGAACACCACTGCCCACCTTCTGCCACTGTGAATAGCTACCCTTTACTCCCACTCTCTGCTTTCTGTCTTGAAGTCAGCTAGCAATGCATTCTGCTACTTGTCCCCTGACTCCGCATAATCTGACCTTATTCATTAGTCTATTATGGGGTACCTATTGAAGGCCTTTTGAAAATCTAGATAAATTACATCTACTGCATTACTGTTGTCTACTCTCTCTGTTACCTCTTCAAAAAATTCTTTAAGGTTTGTCAAGCAAGATGTTCCCTTTTGAAATCCATGCTGACTATTCATTATTATATTTTTCATTTCTAGATGTTCTTCCTTATCCCATCAGCAGACTCACAGGCCCCATATCCTCTCCATCACCAAGACCGCCTATTTCCACCTCCGTAACATCGCCCGTCTCCACCCCTGCTTCAGCTCATCCATTGCTGAAACCCTCATCCATGCCTTTGTTACCTCTAGACCTGACTGTTCCAATGCTCTCCTGGCCGGCCTCCCATGTTCTGCCCTCTAAACTTCAGCTCATCCAAAACTCTGCTGCCCGTGTCCTAACTCGCACCAAGTCCCGTTCACCCATCACCCTGTACTCGCTGATCTACACTTGCTCCCAGACCAGCAAAGCCTCAAAATTTAAAATTCTCATCCTTGTTTTCAAATCCCTTCATAGTCACTCCCTTCCCCATCCCTGTAACCTCCTCCAGCCCTAAAATCCTCCAAGATTTCTGCGTTCCTCCAATTCTGGCCTCTTGTGCATCCCCCGATTTCCATCACTCCACCATTGGTGGCCGTGTCTTCAGCTGTCGAGGCCCTAAGCTCTGGAATTCCCTCCCTAAACCTCGCCACCTCTCTCTCCTTCTTTAAGATGCTCCGTAAAACCTACCTCTTTGACCAAGCACCTGTCCTAATATCTCCTTTATGTCCTGATAATGTAATTGAAAATAAAGAAATGGCAGACTTGTTAAATAATTACTTTATATTGGTCTTCACAGTAAAGGAAATGGATGAAGTATCAGAGATACGAGGAAAAATAAAAATAAATCAAGGGGAGGAACTTACTAGATTTAATACAAGTCAAAAAATGGTACTGGAGAAAATAATGAGACTGAAGACAGACTAATTGCCAGGCCCTGATGGTTTCCACTCAGGGTATTTAAAGAAGTAGATGAGAAAATTGTACGTGAGAAAATTGTCGATGCTTTAATCATGATCATCCAAAACTCAGGAATTGTCCCCTTGGATTGAAAAATTGCCAATGTCACTCCATTATTTAAGAAGGGTGGGAGTCTAACGTCTGTTGTGGGGAAGTTACTAGAATCTGTTATTAGGAACAGGGTGACTGAGCATTTGGACAAATATGAGCTGATCAGAGAGAGCCAGCGTGGATTTGTAAAGGGTAAATCATATCGAATGAAACTAGTTGAATTCTTTGAGGAGGTCACTAAAGTGGTAGATAAAGGTTTCTATGGTTGTTATTTATATGGACCTCCAGAGGAAATTCGACACGGTTCTACATAAGAGACTATTAGGAAAAATGGAAGTGCATGGAATTGGGGGAAACCTTTTGACATGGGCAAGGAATTGGTTAGGCAGGAGGAGACAGAGAGCAGGGATAATGGGCATGTACTCAAATTGACAGGATGTGACTTGTGGTGTCCCCCAGGGATCTGTACTGGGGCCTCAGCTTTTCATTATATTTATCAATGACTTGGATGAAGGAATAGAGAGCCGTATATCTAAGTTTGCTGATGACACAATGTTAGGAGGCACTGTAAATAGAATAGCTGGGAGCAGAAAGTTACAAAGGGACATTAATTGATGAAGTGAGTGGGCAAAACTGTGGCAGATGGAGCTCTATGTTTTTCTTTGAACCTAATTAAATAAATCAGAGTATTTTCTAAATGGCAAGAAGCTAGGAACTGTGGAGGAACAGTGAGATTTAGGGGCCCATGTACAGAAATCACTAAAAACTAGTGGACAAAAAATAATTAAAAAGGCTAATGGAATGTTGGCCTTTATCTCAATGGGGCTGGAATTCAAAGGGATGGAAGTTATGTTACAGCTGTACAGAGCTCTGGTTAGACCCCATCTGGACATTGTGTTCAGTTCTGGGCCCCGCACCTTAGGAAGGATATATTGGCCTTGGAGGGGGTGCAGCGCAGATTCACCAGAATTATACCGGAGCTCAAAGGGTTAAATTACAAGGACAGGTTGCATAAACTAGGCTTGTATTCCCTTGAGTAACGAAGATTATGGGGTGATCTAATTGAGGTGTTTAAGATGATTAAAAGATTTAATAGGGTAGATAGAGAGAAACTATTTCCTCTGATGGGGGAGTCCAGAAACAAGGGGGCATAACCTTAAAATTAGAGCCAGGCTGTTCAGGGGCGATGTCAGGAAGCATTTCTTCACACAAAGGCTAGTGGAAATCTGGAACTCTCCCCCAAAAAGCTGTTGAGGCTGGGGGTCACTTGAAAATTTCAAAACTGAGATTGATAGATTTTTGTTAGGCAAGATTATTAAGGGTTACGGAACCATGGCAGTTGATGGAGTTAAGGTACAGATCAGCCATGATTTAATTGAATGGTGGAACAGGCTCGAGGGGCTGAATAGCTGGTGTCCCCTCAAAAAGTTGCAGTTGGCAGCCTCAGGTGTTAAAATAGTGGACAAGAAGTTACTGTGCGCTAAAGAAATTAAAACATAACAGGAAAAGCCGCAGGGTAAATTGTCCACTCGCGCACTGCCGGCATGTTGTGAATTTACGCACCCCAACAGCGGTCCTGACCACAGATGGAATATCATGGGCTCACAGTGCACCGTTTTCCAGAATGCATGTCCAGTGTGCACTGGGAGTGCAGCATTGGGAAATTTCCCCTTGTGTTCCAGTAAGTTATTTTGTCTGGTCCCTGAAGGGTATTCACCGGATACTGGAGGGGGAACTAGCAACTTACTGCTGAAGAAAAGACTGAAGAATGATTGTGTAACTTGTAAAAACCAAAGCCACATTCTGTCAATAAATAGTCTGTGTTTATAAGATAAACACAACATATTTATGACAATGGTTCAAGATTATTAATCAGAAGTTTGTGGATCACTTTGGAAGAATTAAGGATGGGTTCAAGAGATACATTTGATAGATCAACTCCTGTTGTTGCACAGACTTTGCTTACCTATAATCCTGCACATGTCCAGAATGGGTCCCTGGCCATTGGCCCAGTTTATCCCACAGATCTGGTTGTGTCTAAGTAATAATATAGTTCTACTAGTTACATGGCCCCAGGATTGCTTCATGTCCCCCCCCCATTCCACTGATTCAATGACCCTACTTCAGACCCTTCAAGGTGGGAGAAATGGGTGAATAGTTTGAGTGAGCCATGACAGGTTTTGATATCACCAATATTATGTGAAATTGAGCTTTGTTTTTGTATTATTGCAGAGAAGATTTGCAGGATACAGTTTCTATGCTATCAGGTACCGGAGGTGATGCAGACTGTGATGAGAATAAGAAAGCCCCAACTGATCATTTCACTGGTTATAAATACAATGGATGAACCAATCATATTTCAACAGGCTGCACAATGCAAGAATGATCCCCGAGAGACCGTTTGCGAATTTGACATCGACAAGCAGCAAAATGTAATTCCACTGATGCAGATCCTGAAATCAAAACCCAGATTATGAAGTATGGTTGTCTAAACTTTAGCACACTGAGCCCTGGAGAAAGAGCACCCCTTAGATGAGCTGTTTGCGCTGGGAGAGCACTTAATCTAACTGAAATTCGTGCAGTAGATGTGGAAACTAAGCAACAGGTCTCTCAGAACGCAAGGTGGTGCTAATTCGACCATCTACACAAACAGTTCCATATGTTGCGAGAGATTCACTGTGATAGAAAATACAGTATGGAGAGAACCCTTTGAAATATTTCTTAGACAGGATACCCCAGTCTTATTGTTGCATTTGCGAGAGTCTGACATCACAACTGGTTTTGTTTGAGCATTGGTGTCAGCATCAAGTGTAACTGGCAACTTAATTAATGCCAATCTAGAGGCAAGTGCATCAAGAAATGCCAATGACTGTACAGAAATAGAAAAATAGGAGCAGGAGTCGGCCATTCGGCCCTTCGAGCCTGCTCCGCTATTCAATATGATCATGGCTGATCCTCTATCTCAATACCATATTCCCGCTCTCTCCCCATACCCCTTGATGCCTTTTGTGTCTAGAAATCTATCTATCTCCTTCTTAAATATATTCAGTGACTTGGCCTCCACAGCCTTCTGTGGAAGAGAATTCCACAGGTTCACCACCCTCTGAGTGAAGAAATTTCTCCTCATCTCAGTCCTAAATGTCCTACCCCGTATCCTGAGACTGTGACCCCTCATTCTAGACCCCCGAGCCAGGGGAAACATCCTCCCTGCATCCAGTCTGTCTAGCCCTGTCAGAATTTTATACGTTTGAATGAGATCCCCTCTCATTCTTCTAAACTCTAGTGAATACAGGCCTAGTCGACCTAATCTCTCCTCATACGACAGTCCTGCCATTCCAGGAATCAGTCTGGTGAACCTTCACTGCACTCCCTCTATGCCAAGTATATCCTTTCAGATAGTGATATCTGCACCAGTTAAAGACTCTGAGACTTAGACATTTGTCAGTTTGATAACGCTCCTGTGAGGCGCCTTGGGATGTTTTACTACGTTAAAAGCGCTATATAAATACAAGTTGTTGTCAGTGCTGATATTGGACAACACTGCAATAGCTGCAATCCCTAAAGTTGAGCAGGCTTATGATTATTGCAGAAAGAGGTTATATGAGTGTCAACCTGGCTCAGTGGGTACAAGTTTTGCCTGAGTCGGAAGAATGTGGGTTCAAGCCCCAATGCAAGTCTTGAGCACATAGTTTAGATCAACTCTTCAATGCAATACCGAGGAAGTGCTGTAATGTTGGAGGTACCACCATAATGAAACATCAAAACCAAGGACCCATCTGCCTGTTCAGGTAGATGTAAAATATCCTGTGGCACTATGCTAAGAGCATAATGTCCTCCTGATGTCCTGGTCAACGTTCTGTCCCCAACCAAGAGCAGAAAAAATCTGATTATCTGGACATTCATCTCATTTGTTATTGTGGGACTTTGTTGTGCACGAAACTGGCTGCCACACTTGCCTACATAACAACCGCACTTCAAAAAGTAATTCATCGGCTGTCCTGAGAATGTAATAAAACACAATATAAAAGTTCTTTCTTTAGCAGCCCCAAAGGGCCTGAATACTTTATTTCAGTCACAGGAATCGTCACAGCGTGTGGCTCAGGCTGTGCATATGTTTAGGTGGCACTAGAGAGCACTCAACACAATCCTCTTTCTAACGAGAACTGGAGGTGCTTCAAAGAGCTGTGGCTCAGAGCTCCATTTTGAAGAATCCAGCTTGGAAGTTCTTGTCCATAAGGAAGCTTCCCAATGAATAAATTAATTACAACAAGCCCTCCTTGAGTGTGGAGCAGGCTTCATGTTTCTCAATGTTGTGTGAATTTGCTAAACAACACAAGCAGATGTTCTGGGTACCAGGGACAGGAAAGGAAATGTTAAGGGATCTAGGGTCAGCTCAATGCAGGGCTCAGCACACCAATACTACACTGAAAAATCTTGCATTGCAGGTTTTCAAACTGGGGACCACAGACCATGGGGATGCCAGGAGGTCCAGGAGGGCATGAGACCACACACCTTGAGCGCAGTGTTTGAGGAATCTCATATTCTGGACTTTACTGTATTTGTTAATTTATTGGCTCATTATTTCTGCTGCTGTTTAAGACATGTTCTCTGCAATGACCATGCTGCTTCCTTTAGGTCACTGACATTATCAGTCAGAAGTTAGAAGAGGAAGTAATATTTTCAGGGGGTTTCTCACACAGAGAGGTTTGGAAATCATTGTTATGCTCAGTAGAAAAGCAGAGAAAAATATGTTAACAGCATACCTTCTGTGTATATAGACTAAAGGCAAGTTTATTGCCAATAACAGAAGGATCAAATGTGGTCTAGATTGAGACTTTATACACACAATGGGAAAAGATGTCCTGATCAAGATGGTACTTTGCAGGTGTGAATCTCAAAGAGGCTACGCTAGCAAGTAAATTCCTCTGTCAATGTCACTAATCCAATTTATATGTGTAACGTTGAATAACGTGACACGAGATTAACTTTAATCGCTATGGCACACTGTCCTTTGCCTTGCACATTGCTTCCAATGAGTGGCGGATGGAATGGAGGGAGCTTCTGGGCATTTCCAACACGATCAGCCAAGAAGCAGCTGCCTATTCCAGTCTGAATTCAAATCAAGTGATAAACACAAGCTCTGCCTTTTCTAGCAATGAGAGGAGCCAGAGAAACAGATTCTGAGTTAGAAGTGCTCTAGGATTTCATTACCTATCAGAGAAGATGATTGGGTCACCAATTCAGTGCAGTTTCAGCATCAAGATTCGGAAATGTCAAGGGGAAATGTAATTACAAAAATGCTATTTCCTAGGAAATTCAAATAAATGGAGCAAAGCATTTGCCTGCCTGCCTATTGCTGGCGCAGTGATCAATTAAACTGTAGTAATTCACAGACTGAAACCATATGTTTACAAGGCCTCGCACACTCCTCGTATAGTCATTAAAAGGTGCGGTATGTCATTGGGGAGGGAAGGGGAAAATAAAGTAGAAACTTCCAGCTTTAAACATGATGGGCAAGTTTCTGTGTTTCCTGTGATGGGATTTTATTGGAAAGTCACCCTGTTTAAAGCAATACATTTTCATGTGTTTATTAATCAAAATCCACAGCACCAGTCGAGCTCAACGCCTGACTAATTTACCATGATCCCAACTGAATGATGTGGTAAAAATAACTGAACTGGACTCGCCCATCTGGGGCAGGCCAGGGAACTGGGATTAGAGTAGGTCGCTCCTGGGGAAGAGCTGGGACAAGCACAGGCATGGTGGGCCAAATAACCTCCTTTGTGTTGTATTTTCTATGATTCTGTGATTCCACAATCTCCTTTCTTGAAATTATTTAACCACCAGAAACTAGAAGAATGGTAAAACCCTGAACCCAGGCAGAGTTCCAGCTCCAGGCATGAGCCCTCACTATATAAAGTACTCAAACATGCAATTAACTCCATAGGTACAGGAGGGGGCCATTCAGCCCCTCGAGCCTGCTCCACCATTCAATTGGACCTGCACCTCAACTCCATCTACCTGCCGTAACTTCATATCCCTTGATACCCTTGCCTAACAAAAATCTATCGAAAGCAAAATACTGCGGATGCTGGAAATCTGAAACAAAAACAAAAAATACTGGAAATACTCAGCAGGTCAGGCAGCATCTGTGGAGAGAGAAACAGAGTTAACGTTTCAGGTCGATGACCCTTCATCTATCGATCTCAGTCTTGAAGGCTCCAATTGTCCCAATTGTCCCCCAGCATCCACAGGCTTTTGGGGAGTGAGTTCCAGATTTCTACTACCCTTTGTGTGAAAAAGTGCTGCCTGATTTCATGCCCGAATAGCCTGGCTCTAATTTTAATCCCTTTGTTCTTGATTCCCCCGCCAGAGGGAACAGTTTTTCTGCATCTACCCTATTGAATGCTTTTATCATTTTAAATACCTCGCTCAGATCACCCCTCAATCTTCTATATTCAAAAGAATACAAGCCCAGTTTATGCAACCTGTCCTAATAATTTAACCTTTTAGCTTTGCTACCATTCTGGTGAATCTGCGCTGCACCCCCTCCAAGGTCAATATATCCTTCCTGTGGTGTGGGGCCCAAATTGAACGCAGTGCTCCAGATGGGGTCTGACCAAAACTCTGTACAGCCACCAACACGTGGCAGGATTCCTACCTCTCACTCATGCCCAAATTCCTGACCAAACCATAACTCTGGCATTCTACCCTACTGAACAATCTGTGTTCTAATCCAGTAGAGAAAGATCCGACAGGTACTGTCAGCAGGAGACATACAACCAACAAGGTTCAATGACCCCCCCAACATCCTGCAGCAAACCCACTGAAAAAAACCATTGCACTGAGTGAAGTGTGCAGGCTTATCAAATAATGATACGAGAGTATGGGGGTAATTTTTAACTTCACTGCCTGGGTGGTAATCTGGTGGAGCACATTGCACACTCACATTGCACACTCACATTGCAATCAATGAAATAAAAATCGAGCGTGTTTTATAATGGCCGGACAATCAGCTCTGCCAGATCACCACCGACCTCAAACTTTGCCAACCTGACATTACCACATAGCAGGGTAGCCCATTCTCTTTACTCTTGTCATAATCATTTGTTGCATATCCACACCCTGATATGATCTGTCTTTCCTTCAGTTTATTGCAGGTTGAGGTTCTGTGCACACAGACAGATTCCCATTGGTTGGTTAGGGTTCACCAATTTTTGCAGCCTTTTTATTTACTGAGCATATCCTTGTGAATCTAGGTTGGTTGTGCTGAATTTGAGAGGAGGGGAGGGTTTCTAGTGTTAAGTCATTTGACACTGGCCCATTTAGATGAGAAGCATTTGGTTTGTAGGTAGATTGAGCTGTTAGGAGCAGGGCGTTATAAGCAGTGGAGGAGAGGGCACAGGTGGGAGACGGGCAAAGGATGACAATGTGCAGCCATGGAAGAGAAGCTTCATAGGAAGATGCCAGCCTGGGAACAACCTTCATTATTACACCTTGGGTCAGGAGACTACAAGGCCTACTGTGTCAAACAACATTCACACAGGCGGCGAACGAGATAGGCTGCAACTGTGGTTCAAAGTGCTCACAGGCCTTTCCCAGCACCTTTATCTTAGTTGTATTGGATCCTCCCAGGCAAAACCTGGGAGAGGGAAGCAGAAGAGCTTAGTGGAATGAGGTAGGAACACACCTTCAGGGCTCCCTTTTCAAAGGGGGAAGTTCTTGGCTGTCCCAGGAACAGAGTCTGCTTGAAGACCTTCTCAATATGGCATTGTCACTCCTTTATTCACAGGCAGCGATTGGCCCGCATTCCTCCTTCTACTGAAGCTCGAGGTCCTTTAGCAGTTACTCACAGGGTTGATGTCAGTCTCTGTTACCATTATCCAGCACAAATTGGTTGTGTAGCTTCCCCCTTTCATTATGTACTTCTCTGGCCATCAGACAGGTGGAAGAAGCTGGTTTCTATCAACTCAATGATAATTTCATTTCATTCCAATCTTCAATGAAAGGAATATACTTTGGAGGATTAAAGTGACTCGATTGATAAAATGACATCTGACAACTCCGCCTGCACTGATTCAGTCTCACTTGAATTCTTTTTCTTTCCTTTTCTTAATGACAAGACACCTTCTGACATGAAAGATCTTTATGGGGGGGGGAGATGAAAAACACTTAAATGAGACAATAAAACTATAGCGTGGAAAAAACCTGAATGATCTGCATCATGTATGCATCAGGGGCTATTCTATAATTTAACCAGGAGATTGGGGATAGATGCAAAAGTGGATTGGCTCCTGCAGCAATCTGAATCAGGCTCATTTAGGTTTATTTGTGAATGTGCAAATTTGACTTGATTTGGATGCTTTTGGATTGGGATCGAAGACTTCAAAAAATATAGCGAATGGAGTGAGTGAGATGTCCTTTTATGAAGAACAGCAGTTTCACTGTTACACCATTCGCAAACTGGAAAAGTTTCCTACATGTGTGCAACAGCATTCCCTACATCCCACCACATCGAATCAGAGAAATTTGGGCATAGGACAAGCCCATTTGGTCCATCACTGGTCTTCACCTGCAGCTGTTTTCTCTAATCTGTTTCTATGTTTCTATATCCCCCCTCCCTGCCCAGTCCCTGCATTCTTTTATAATCTTCCTTTTCAAATACTTCTTTAACTCCCTTTTAAATGGTGTTATAATCTCTGCCTTAAAGCCCCTTGTGGTAAAGCATTCCATCCGTGTTCTAGTAGTCCTCTGTGTGAAGAAATGTCTTCTATCTACCCACTTCACTCTTCTACTTTTAATCTCATTCTCTGTCCCCTTGTTATTGATTTGCCAACCAGGAGACATGGGGCCGCATTTACGTCGGGTTTTCCCGTCTGTCCACCATAACTTCTACGCAACAGCTGCGGAAACCCCAGTAAAATATCGTAAACAGCTTTCACACCATTTTACCAGATATTCCACAATAGTTACAGAGTGAAAATCCCCGTGAAAATTCGCCCCCATGGACCTGCGTGAGAGATGTGAAGTTAGAGTTAATTACATTATATATTCTATATTCTAATGGGCAGCATCCAACCCCTAGAGGCAGATTGCTGTCTAGACTCTGGGTAATTCTGGGAGTCTGAACCGTCTGGAGGACGTCCGAATGTGTAGATGCAGTCTGCTCCCTGCTGGTGTGATGGAGGGTGTATCCATGTTGCCTAGTGGTCCTGGGAGATTCATGCCATGACACTGTTTAGGTGACTGTACCTATCGAAGATGGTAGGTAAGTGAACATCGCTCCTCTATCGCCAATCAACTCAGCTAGCCCTGCTCAATGTTGGGCTAACAAAATGCCCACTTCTGGGAATGAATGGTAGGACCCTAGGAAGGACAGAGGATCAGAGGGACCCTGGTGTGCATGTACATAGATCCCTGAAGGCAGCAGGACAGGGAGATAAGGTGGTTAAAAAGGCATATGGGATACTTGCCTTCATTAGCCGAGACATAGAATATAAGAGCAGGGAGGTTATGATGGAGCTGTACAAAACGCTAGTTAGGCCACAGCTGGAATACTGTGTGCAGTTCTGGTCGCCACACTATAGGAAGGATGTGATTGCATTGGAGAGGGTGCAGAGGAGATTCAATAGGATGTTACCTGGGCTGGAGCGCTTCAGCTATGAAGAGAGACTGGACAGGCTGGGGTTGTTTTCCTTGGAGCAGAGAAGGCTGAGGGGGGACCTGATTGAGGTGTACAAAATTATGAGGGGCATAGATAGGGTAGATAGAAAGGAACTTTTCCCCTTCGTAGAGGGGTCAATAACCAGGGGGCATAGTTTCAAGGTAAGGGGCAGGAGGTTTAGAGGGGATTTGAGGAAAAACTTTTTCACCCAGAGGGTGGTTGGAATCTGGAACTCACTGCCTGAAAGGGTGGCAGAGGCAGGAACCCCCACAACATTCAAGAAGCATTTAGATGAGCACTTGAAATGCCATAGCATACAAGGCTACGGACCAAGTGCTGGAAAATGGGATTAGAATAGACAGGGCTTGATGGCCGGCGCGGACACGATGGGCCGAAGGGCCTCTTTCTGTGCTGTATAACTCTATGACTTCAGAGAGTGTGCATGAAGGAGTGAACAAAGACACCAATGACCAACACAGTATCAGATTTCAGTTACACACTATCTCCCATGGATGTACAGGAGGTGCAGTAGACAGTGTGTGTAAAAGGTAACTCCTACCTGAGGACGTAGTATTGAGACCATACCCAAGAAACTTAGGCCCTGAAAATACTTGGCCGTGCCAACAGACACCGGCCGTGGATCCTAGGTCCCGGCCTTCAGGCAAAGTTTCTGGAAGGGCCTTGTGGGTCGAATCCTCCAACTGCCCATCAACGTAAGGGGGTCGGTGGCCGCCCTAGGTTGGGAGTTTCTGCATCCTCAGTTGGGACCTGGTGTAGCACCGACACAGGCATACCTGGCCTCACCAGGTGCATCTCGCCATAATCAGCGGGGAAGTGGGGCCCGCATTGGTGTTTAGGCTAGTCTCAGAGCCTGGGCCTGCAGCGATGAGGAGGGCTGGAATTCTTTTAAAAGAAAATTGAAGTGGCCCTTTTGTAAGGCGACTGCACAGGCAGTTACATTCTCGACCCGGCATTGCCCCCAGCCCCGGCTGGCCAGCTTCCACTGGCGTTGCCAGGGTCTTTCCCATGGGAGGGGGAAGAAGCTCTGTAGATGTGCCCCCAAAACCACTGAAGGCCCGCCATAGAGGCCATGCCCCCTGACTCCATGAACTTTGGTGTGGTCAGCACCAGAGATCGATGGCAAGCCCATCCTGGGCCACAATACCAAATATTCAGTGTGTAGTGCAAGGAAATAATCTGCTACTAGTTGTTGGCATGAAGCACACATTACCCATAAACACCGATAGCCGGCCTATCAGAAAGGAATCTCTATTCACTGCTGAGAAGAGGCTTCTAGCAACTGTGAGAGGAGTCAATGGGTCAGTGGGTCAATGGGTCAATGGCAGCAACTCCTGTAATGGTGACCACGTAACTACCAGATTGTCATGAAAACCCATCTGGTTCACTAATATCCTTTAGGGAAGGAAATCTGCCGTCCTTACCTGGCCTGGCCTATATGTGACTCCAGACCCACAGCAATGTGGTTGACTCGTAACTGCCCTCTGAAATGGCCCAGCAAGTCACTCAGTTGTTTCAAGAAGGCAGCTCACCACCACCTTCTCGAGGGCAATTAGGGATGGCAATAAATGCTGGGCTTGCCAGCGATGCCCACATCCCGTGACTGAATAAACAAAAACTCCTGCTCCTCCACCCCTCCCCTGAGCAATAATGGGGTAATTTCATCCAGTGACGATCACTGGCAATGAAGTTGCCCTGAACAGAGGTCCAAGTGTTTTGGTCGATGACATGGCTACAATGAGGCCATTATGCTCCGGCATTCACCCTCTTAAAGATCATTTTCACCTCCTAATGCAAGCTCATGAATAGAATAACTAGCTCAAAGTCAATAGAATTACTGTACAACGCATTAAGGGCTAAATCCCTGCTAGCTTCTTCATCCAGTTTCACACAGCTAACACTGTTCATTCTCACTTAAACATTTAAAGGGACTGCTTACTGTAGAGAGAAGTATTTTAAGTATAACCGTGTCATTTTTAAACAGAAAATGATAAAGAAAGAAATAACTTGTATTTTTGCAGCACCTTTCATAACCTCAGGATGTCCCAAAGTGCTTCACAGCCACAGAAGTACTTTTGAAGTTTGTCACTGTTGTAATGTAGGAAATGTGGCAGCCAATTTGTGCACAGCAAGATCCCACAAACAAAAATTAAATAAATGAGCAGATCATCTGTTTTTAGGTGTTGGTTGAGGGATAAATATTGGCCGGGACACCGGGAGAACTCCCCTGCTCTCCTTCCAATAGTGCCATGGAATCTTTTATGTCCACCTGAGAGGGCAGATGGAATCCCGGCTTGACGTTTCATTCAAAAGATGGCACCTCTGACAGTGCAGCACTCCCTCAGTACTGCACTGAAATGTCAGGCGAGATTATGTGCTCCGGTCTCTGGAGTGGGATTGGAACCCACCATCTTCTGACTCAGAAACGAGAGTGCTACCACCAAGCACCAAGTAAAGACTGACAATCATCTGAATGGATCCCTCGAGGAATATGTGACATGAATTGTAAAAAGGAAGAATGGCGGTCTCACTTCCTGAGCCCATCTATGCAGTGTGAGTATATGTGTGGTTATACAGAACCTATTTAGAGGTCTGAAGCCATCTCTGTGTACATTACTCCTGGATTGAAGGGGGCGGGGAAGCCATCACCCTGGTGAAATGATTGGAGACATCACTATATCAGTAGTTCGGAAGTTACAGATGTGTAGTGACAAGATTAACAATGAAAAACAACAGGAGGAGAGGGGCCTCGCTTCCTTCAAGCTCAGCTCCCACCACCCAATAGTCACTGGGATACCTCGGCCAACCTGAATGGACAGGTCTCAAACCCCAACCCCCACCCAACTCATCCCCCTCCCCCGTGAATGGAGGAGTGCTGTTATGACGTGAGGCGACAGGGGGAGGAACTTATTTTTTGAGTTAATGTGAGCCCACACACTCATTGCGATCCTAGGGTGGCTGAGGAGAAAGTGGCAGGAGCCATCACTCAGGGCCCCCAAAATCCTATGGCCAGCTTTAGCTATAATAAATCTATTTTCTTACCACGGTGAGTCAGACGAGTAGAGGGTCCAAGAAATTCCCAGGAGAAAGGTCTTCAAGGGCATGAGCTGTGGGTTCTGTTGCACCAAGGTCCTCTATTCAACCATAGACCATATAACTTATTTAACACAGTTCTGCTTACCTAGGGAGCCCAATTTTTAAAATACTGGGTCATACTTGCACTATGCACTTACAAAGTAAAAGCTTGGCTTGTTTGATAGCACCTTCGCTTTGGAGTTAGAAGGTTGTTGGTTCAAGTCTGACTTCAGGATTTGAGCATGTAATCTATGCTGGGACTCTAGCCTAGGACTGAGAGCATGCTGAACTGTCCGAGGCATTGTGATTCAAAGGGATGTTAAACAGAGGCCCTGGATACCTGTTCCTCTGATTTAAGTGGATGTTAAAGATCCCATGCTACTCTTTGAAGAAGAGCTGGGAGTTCTCCCAGTGTCCTGGTCAACATTCCTCTCACAATCACAAACACCACCAAAAACTAATTAAGTGGTCTGGTCGTTCATCTCACTGCTCTTCGCACAAAATGGCTGCATAACAAGGATTGCAAAGGCAAACATCGCATTTTAAAGCAACGGGACACCCTCAGAGATTGCTATATAAATGGAAGTGCTTTCATACACAGAGAAGTCTCAGATCTGTTCTGTGACTCACTCACAAGGAAAATATATAAAGAGTTTTCTCTATTGTTGAACAAAGGCCAACCAAACAGAAGAAGAAACTAAGGTTCTGCTAATAGAGGCCCTCAAACATGTTTTCTAATCAAACGCATTCAACATTAATATATACACAGCATAGCCAAACATCCCAAAGGAGGAATTAAGATTCCTACATCACAACAGCGACTACACTTCAAAAGTACCTCATTGGCTGTAAAGCGCTTTGGGACATCCTGAGGTCATGAAAGGCGCTGTATAAATGCAAGTCTTTCTTTAAAGTGAGATTTGGGGGAGGGTGAAGAGTTCGGGGAAATACTGAACGTGAGGTCAAAGGTTTTGCAGAGCTTTTAGAGAGAATTGGTGAACACAGGAGTGTGATTCATACACTAAACCAAGGTTCGCTTCCTCTCAAAGATGCTTTGTTTGGCGTTTGTAGGTTATCAAAGGATAAGGAATTTTTTCCCCTCAATGTTTTAAAAATGTATTTATTTAAGAAAAGAAGAATCGATGACTGAAAGCTGGAAATGTGAAGTTTAGATGAGTTTATGGCTTAAAAATTCGGTTGCTTTGCACCTTCCGTTAGCGCCCTAAGAGGGCGCAAAGCAACTAGCGCCCGGGCGCGGCACCGCCAATGCCTCCCATGAAATTCAGCGGGAGGTTAGCGGCAGCGGTAACCATTAGCGCCCCGTGGTGCTGCGCCGCCGGCAATGACGTCATCGCCGTGCGCAGCGCCCCGCTCGCGCCCTGGCCGCGATCTTCGGTAGCGCCCCCTGACTTACCGCCGGACGCTATGTCCGACGGGGTCAGGGGGGCCTACCTGCAGCCGGGGCGGCGCTAATTAAAGGCGAGGTGCCGGGCGGCCATTTTTGTTGCTGGCCGCCTGCCAGTACCTGCCCCCTTCAGAATCCATTCACTAAAACACAAATGCTGTGACAGTTTCCAACTCTGGTTGGCATATTCCTGGAGATTTCATCATTTGACCTCCCGCAGCCAGTTCCCCGCCCACCCCCATCGCCAATATTTTCATAATTAATAAACAAAAGTGTTCAAAGAAAATGAAAAAAATACACAATTTTTTAATGCCCCTGTGATTTTTCTCCCAGATGTGCTCACAGCAGGGTCCAGGAGATTAATCTCCAGGTCAATCCTAGAGGATTGGCTGTTCTAACTGCGACACAATGCTGGAGATTGAGTTGTGGGGCTACACAACAGACAGATTCCTCTCAGCAAAACCCGTTTTATCATTTCATTTTCTCCGTGCCCAGCCTTGTGATATGGGATTGATTCACTGAAAAATGTGTGCACATATGAGCTGGAGAGAGCAGTTTCTGTGGCTGCAGCTATCTTAGTACTGCAATTTTTGAACATTAAGGGAATCAAGGGATAGTTCAGGAAAGTGGAGATGAGGTAGAAGATCAGCCATGATCTTATTGAATGGCGGAGCAGGCTCAAGGGGCCAAATGGCCAACTCCTGCTCCTGTTTCTTATGTTCTTATAGTATAGATGCATTTAGTGGGCGGTTAGATAAGCATATGAGGGAGAAGGGAATAGAGGGTTATGCTGATAGATTTAGATGAGGAAAGACGGGAGGAGGCTCGAATGAAGCATAAACGCCGGCATGGACAGGTTGGGCCGAATGGCCTGTTTCTGTGCTGTAACCATTCTATGATTCTAAAACTCCAGCCACAAGCGCAGTTTGGTGCTGTATGCGGTCAATTCTTAACGTTCACTTCAGTCTGGATGTTGCCAGCTCAATGTTTAAGTAAATTTGGACTATTTTAGAATAAACTTTGTG
The DNA here is from genome assembly GCA_030390025.1 of Squalus acanthias. Taxonomy (NCBI): domain Eukaryota; kingdom Metazoa; phylum Chordata; class Chondrichthyes; order Squaliformes; family Squalidae; genus Squalus; species Squalus acanthias. The sequence goes on along the minus strand of CM059446.1, from coordinate 1,092,794 downwards.
CTTAAAGTAACACTGTAGGAGAGGTGCCCAGCATGCCATTTTCACGAATATTACCTCTAGATTGATTTTGCTGTGGGGGTTGGAAATCCCTCCTCAGTTTTCCTCGGTCGATGAGAATGGGGAGGATGGGCTGCTGCAATTCTTCACCTTTGGATGGCGTGAGACAGCTGTTAAAAAGCACCGACTGTTACCCCTGGATGGAGCCTCCACTTGCCTTTCCACCTCCAGTTACTGCTTTTGAGGAGTTGGTGAAGTGAGGTGACAAAGCGACATCTGACCGCGGCTGTATGGCAGCACACCAGGTGTTCTATTGGACTGGGCCTCCATTCTGACCTTCCTCAAACAGCGCTTCGGAATATATAGCCCTGGCGTTTTAATAAATTATTGCCTTTAAAACATATTTTTTTAAAGTTCACCTCTATCAGAAGTATTGCTCCTGAGGTTGTGCCCCAAGATAAAAGGTGTCAGTGCTAGGCCTTGGCCCTCAATTAGCCGAGTGTCCCATTCAGAGCTACTCAGAGAAGCTGGTTTTAGCCCAGTTTTATCCACTTTGAAAGGCTGACAAATGTGGTCTTTCTCTGAAATTCCACTCCACTTTATAACCATGAAAAGTAATTTTTAAAGCTGGATGTATCTAAACTCTAGAGAATTCTCTCAAAATCTCACACCAATCAGTCTCTTACAAAGGATAAAAGTTTTCAAAATCTGTGCTGTTTTGAGAGCCTCTCAATGTTTGACAGACGGTCCATTAATTTTGAAGAGGACTGAGGGGTACTGGGATATTCGAGTCAGTCTTCAACAGACAGAAAACCAAAACAATCACAACATGTCTCAATGTGGAGGAGCAACACAGTAGAACATTCAGAATTACAGTCTGGACTAGAATATCAACCAATCAACAGCATGCACTCAATATGGACGGACAACAAGGGGTGTTCACTGCAGACAGTGCTATTGGAGAATGCAGTGCAGAATGACACCTCACCAGCTTGTCCCACACTATTCTGGTAGTTGACTGACACGGCAAGTCACCACCATTGTCTGGATGACAGGAAGCACTTCTACACGATGAGAGTTTATTTCTGCTACTGCACAAATAGAATGACGTCCAATTCCTTTCACGAAACATGAAAACAAATGAAGGAACGAGTGTAACTACCTTTATTGCGTTGCTATGGCTACCATCTATTCCTCAGGACAATTGATTGCAGTTCCCTCACAGAGCCAAGGCTTGCAGCGTTTTAGATGAATGGGCCGTTGATCATATTTTGGCTGGAGCAACTCATTTTTTGAGAATTTAACTTTCCAAGGAAGCATCTTGAATCAAACCAGCGATGAAATCAGTGATCCTCTGTGGGTTCCCCCAATATGCCAGTGACATTTCTTATGGTGCATTCCAGATACCCTGGCTGCTATTAATAGGCACAGATCATTGTAGAGTGAGACCTGATTATACACAGCAGGTGCAGATGGGTATAAAACGTATTTCCAACCCAGCCACAGGGATAATAGAATGGTTAATCCTGACCAAAGTGTAAGATGACCCATAATTCAACTCTAGTTGGTGTTGAAGGGGCAATCTTACGAAGGATGGCTGAGTTAGGAAATGGAAATGTCCCAGTGATACAGTAGAGGGCATTTATCCAAGTTTAGGCGTGTTATCCAAGTCATATCGTTGAGCAAACAGGAGGGAGCTGAACCCAGCATCTAGCATTTGTGAGGCAGATTACTGGGGACATAATGTACCTTTCCTGGGACTACATTACCTTACTTTAATGAGCACTAAAATTTAGCAATAATTCTAAATTGTTTATGGAAGGAGCAAAATTGCGACCTGGTAACAATTTGCCCATTGCCATAAATCTGTTTATCTCACGAGTTCAACTAAATAGATTTGATGTTCTCAGCAAGTGCTGGTTTAATGCCAGTCTACACTGATATACTGGTTCTTTCTTGGTGCTGAGCCAGAGCAATCTCCAATCTGAGTCTCCAGCTATTGTGTGTGCGCGCGCGGTGAAACAATTCACACAGAACCATCTCCCCCCTTCCCCCAGCTCAAGCCCTAGGCATTCAGCGCTCGAAGACTGCTGAGAACCACCAATGTTCCCATTCCTACAGGGTTGTCCTCATCTCTGGTAAGATGTTTGGTTGGCATACTAATTCCTCAGTATGCTATATTTAATAAAACCATAAAGCTGTTTATGAAGAATGTTTGCAGGGCCTATGGGAAAAGAGGAGAGTGGGCTAATTGGAGAGCTCTTTCAAAGAGCCGACACAGGCACAATGGGCCGAATGGCCTCCTTCTGCGCTCTATGATTCTATGAGATAGCGAGGGATACATTAGGGCCTCTGCTCCCAGATTTTGTCTGCTATGCACCCATAAGATTGAGGCATTCTATTACATATCATCCCCACTCCAGCTTGGAACCAGATTTATCTTATTTGTCAGAATTAATGATCTGTTAGCTACAAAACTAACATTTTACTGCATCTGATTTAGACTATCAACAGCATTCCGGGAGGTTTGTGATTAAAGGTTCAAATTACGCTCTCTCTCTCTCTCTCATTCCAATTCGAAGAGAATCGCTTCCTCAGTTAAATGAAGCATCACTGTTCTCCCACGGACACTGTTAATTAGTGTGTAATATATCAACTAAGGACCATCCTCTCCCTAATTCTCCTGTGGCTTTATCTGTGACGGTGACTCTGACTTTGGAAGTTCGTATTCAGTTCCGGGAAACTTGGTTCCTATGGCTGATATCTTTAACAATACCATTAATACCAAATACCAGGTTATGTGTGGATCAGGGTTATACTGCACTGACAGGTACTGGGATATGTGAGGATCAGGGTTATACTGCACTGACAGGTACTGGGATATGTGTGGATCAGGGTTATACTGCACTGACAGGTACTGGGATATGTGTGGATCAGGGTTATACTGCACTGACAGGTACTGGGATATGTGTGGATCAGGGTTATACTGCACTGACAGGTACCGGGATATGTGAGGATCAGGGTTATACTGCACTGACAGGTACTGGGATATGTGTGGATCAGGGTTATACTGCACTGACAGGTACTGGGATATGTGTGGATCAGGGTTATACTGCACTGACAGGTACTGGGATATGTGTGGATCAGGGTTATACTGCACTAATGGATACTGGGATATGTGAGGATCAGGGTTATACTGCACTAATGGATACTGGGATATGTGGAGGGTTTAATGACCTGGATCACTATCGGGGTTTATTGTCGAGTGACTGCCAATCACAGCCCCTGTTCATAGCCAGCCACAAATCACATTTTGAAATGTCAGTCAGCGTGTTGGCAGCGGAGATTGACATGCCTGCTACCTACAAAGTATAAAACACGACATTAACGTACACTACAGTCATGGCCTCCAATCCTTGGAGTTATCAGCAAGCTGAAAACTTTGCCAATTTCGTTTAGTTGCCGTGTACAATTGCAGGTGAAGTCCGGGTGGGGAAGTTAAGGATGTGAACATGCTCTGGGAAATGACAAGGTGTTGCTGCTCAGGCCATCGATCATCAGTGCAAAGCCAGGAATAATTTATCTGGGAGTTGTCACCAAACGCAGCGTGTGTCAGAATAATGAGTGACGGGTTTGCAAACACTGCTGACAGCAGACAGTCACCTGTTGACGGGGCAGTTATAATCCTAATCAGATCTCCACTGACAATCAATGCTGTCCACTGTGATAGTTTCCTATTAAATAGTTCAGTATTGTGGAGGTCCCTCTGTGATAAATGGACAGGTTATAAACAGTTATTTACTTGCACAGTGCGGTTGGTTTACTTAGTTTACCCTTTGATGGACACATTTCCACAAAGACCTGCAGAGTTTGACATTTCCAGTCATTGGAAATATTTCCACAGTTTTAGAATCTATTGTCCAGTTGGTGCCGGACCCGAAAGGTCAGATTTTGAGCAGCTGCGTTCTAGCACTGACCCTTTCACTCTACATTTCCACTTTTAAAAATAGTTACAGAGAACTGGCCACAAGGAGAATCTGAACTTATTTTTTAAATCATTATTGTTTAAAAACAAAATTAATAAGTTATTGTTGTCAATTTTATTGATACCTATGCTGTTGGTTAGCAGAGAATGTGGCAAAGCTTTGTTGATGAGACTTAAAGAGACAATTACTGAGCTCCCGGGTTGAATGCCAGGCTCCCTGGTCATGATGCGGAGATGCCGGTGTTGGACTGGGGTGGACAAAAATGAGAAGTCGCACAACACCAGGTTATAGTCCAACAGTTTTATTTAAAATTACAAGCTTTTGGAGCTGTTGCCCCTTCGTCAGGTAAAGGTACAATGAGGGAATCTATTACACAGTATATAAACACAGAGAGCAATTTGTCTGCAGAGTTACAATCTTTCAGGGAGGCATTACATCAAAGACACACCAGAGCACAGCCAAGACAATGAGATGGGTCACAGGGGGTCCAACGTGTCAAATCCTGCCGTCTGCAGTTGAGCTTTTAACCTTTTTTTTTGTGTTTTTTGGGGGGGGTTTTGGGGTTTTTTTTTAAACTGGAAAGACAGACAACGATGTCCAGTCATGTTCTGTAGCGTGACATGAACCCGAGATCCCTATTGAGGCCGTCCTCATGGGTGCGGAACTTGGCTATCAGTTTCTGCTCGATGATTTTGCGTTGTCGTGTGTCGAGGCTCCCTGGTGAAGCTATTGCCAGGCTCCTGGGTGAAGATATTGCCAGGCTCCCTGGTGAAGCTATTGCCAGGCTCCTGGGTGAAGCTATTGCCAGGCTCCCTGGTGAAACTATTGCCAGGCTCCCGGGTGAAGCTATTGCCAGGCTCCCGGGTGAAGCTATTGCCAGGCTCCCGGGTGAAGCTAACAGTGGCTAAATTTGCAGATGACACAAAGCTAATGAAGGTGATAGACTCCAAAGCTCTACAGGACAAGCTACAGGCTGATTTAAATATTCTTTGGAATTGGGCAGACAGGTGGCAGATGAAATTTAATGTAGAGAAATGCAATGTGCTTCACATGGGGGCAAAAAAATCCAGGAGAGACTATTACTTGAACAGAAAGAAAATAATGTGCATTGAAAATGATAGAGATCTGGGAATCCTGATTGACAATAAATTGAAACCAGCACAACAATGCTCAGTGGCAGTGAGTAAAATAAATCAGATGTTGCGATGTGTTTAAAGGTCAATATTGATCCAAAATAGTGAGGTAATCCAGCCACTTTATAAATCATTGGTGCGACTGCACTTAGAACACTGAGTACATTTCTGGTCAACACAGTACGGAAAGGATATTGGAGCCATTGACAGGATACGAAGAGAGCAACCAGAATGATTGAGGGGAATGGAGGGATTGGATTATGAGGAACGATTATGTAAATTGGGCATGTTCTCACTGTTTTTAGGATTCTAAAGAGACTGGATAATGTTGACCATGTGGAGCTGTCTCACCTTGTCCAGAGGACTCGGCCTGCGCTTGAAGGGGTAATTTTGAAATTAATCTGTGGAAACAATATTTCAGTGAGTGAGTGGTCAATCTATGGAACAGGCTCCCTAGGGAGACGGTGGAAGCAGTTAGTGTTGATTCATTCAAATGCAAATTAGAGAGATTTCTTTCAGGAAATAACATTTTGGGATCCAGTATCTGAATAATTGGAGACATGACGTGTGGTGAGTGTAGCGTGCTCGGGAGGAACAGGTGACTTTGGACCTCTGGTTCCCAAAGCTCTCCACCACTGGGGGTTTTCCTCGCCTCATGTCTGGGTCTGTTGTAGACTCATTGATAGAGATTGATCACTGTGATTGGTCAACAACCCCATTATTGTTGTACCGTGTGACTACCAGGATGGTAGAAGGTGAACTAGATGGAGCTCGGTCTTTTTTCATCCAGCAATTCCTATGTCTCGGTGTGTGCTTTGCTTCAGTCAGTGCTTACTGCTGGGCATACTCAGTGAGGCTATGCTGTCATGACATTTGGGGAATGCATCAATTACATGAATTGTCACTACATCACACTCCGGCGAGGAGAGGAACAGAGACCCTCCTTCATTTTATGAGTCGACTTATAAAGATATGCTGCAAGAGCTGAGCTGAAGTGAGAATTGAGATTAGAAGTAAAAAAGAGCTTTCAACAGAGTAGCAGGTATGTGGAAGAGACTCACACGAGTTCTCAATCCTCTCTACTCTTAATGGCAAACGGCAAAATTGGCCCATATTAGGAGGACTCTGGGTCAACCGCAAGTATTAAGGAACTTAACTCCATATGAGGCACTATGGCCGATTTATTCAGTACAACAAGAAAGCACAGTTGGAGAAATTGGGCCTGGTTCACACCATCTGCACGGTTACATCCATTCCTTCTTCCTGGCAGCAGAATTATAGATCCATGTAAACAACAAGAGCTTGCATTTATATAGCGCCTTTAATGTAGTAAAACGTCCCAAGGTGCATCACAGGAGCGTTATCAGACAAAATTTGACACCGAGCCACAGAAGGAGATGTTAGGACAGGTAACCAAAAGCTTGGTCAAAGATGTAGGTTTTAAGGAGGGTCTTAAAGGAGAGAGAGGAATAGAGGTGGAGAGGTTCAGGGAGGGAATTCCAGAGCTCAGGGCCTCGGCAGCTGAAGGCATGGCCGCCAATGGAGGGGCGAAGGAAGCTGGAGTTGGAAGAGAGGTCAGAATTGGAGGAGGTTACAGAGATCTGGGAGGGTTGTAGGGCTGGAGGAGTTACAGAGATCTCGGAGGGTTGTAGGGCTGGAGGAGGTTACAGAGATCTCGGCGGGTTGTAGGGGCTGGAGGAGGTTACAGAGATAGGGAGGGTTGTAGGGGCTGGAGGAGGTTACAGAGGTAGGGAGGGTTGTAGGGCTTGAGGAGGTTACAGAGATCTCGGAGGGTTGTAGGGCTGGAGGAGGTTACAGAGATCTGAGGGTTGTAGGGCTGGAGGAGGTTACAGAGATCTTGGAGGGTTGTAGGGCTGGAGGAGGTTACAGAGATAGGGAGGTGTTAGGCCATGTAGGGATTTGAACATAAGGATGATAATTTTAAATTTAAGGTGTTGCCGGAATGGGAGCCAATGTAGGTCAGTGAGCACAGGGCCAATGGGTGATCTTAGAGTTTTAGAAGACATCACGACTGGATTTTGGATGAGAGGACATATCTCTATATTCCATGATTTGCCAGGTATGTTGCATACACTGACTATTCACAAGCACATAAACACATAATAGTGCAATGAACACTCCATAACCATCACTAACTCAGAAATGTACAGGATTGATTTTTCTTTCACACATGTTTGCCCAAAGAAGTTCCTACCTTTTGAATTTGTTTTGTTCCATGCTTCTTACTGGAGGGGAGGCGGTAAATAAGAACATAAGAAATAGGAGCAGGAATAGGCCATACGGCCCCTCGAGCCTGCTCCACCATTCAATAAGATCATGGCTGATCATCGACCTCAACTCCACTTTCCCGCCCGATCTCCATATCCCTTAATTCTCCTAGAGTCCAAAAATCTATCTATCTCAGCCTTGAATATACTCAAAGACTCAGCATCCACAGCCCTCTGGGGCAGAGAATTCCAAAGATTCACAACCCTCTGAGTGAAGAAATTCCTCCTCATCTCGGTCTTAAATGGCTGACCCCTTATCCTGAGACTATGCCCCCTAATTCTAGACAATCCAGCCAGGGGAAACAACCTCTCAGCATCTACCCTGTCAATCCCTTTCAGAACCTTGTATGTTTCAATGAGATCACCTCTCATTCTTCTAAACTCCAGAGAGTATAGGCCCATTCTACATAATCTCTCATCATAGGACAGCCCTCTCATCCCAGGAATCAATCTAGTAAACCTTCGTTGCACCGCCTCCAAAGCAAGTATATCCTTCCTTAGATAAGGAGAGCAAAACTGTGCACAGTACTCCAGGTGTGGTCTCACCAAGGCCCTGTACAATTGTAGCAAGACTTCTTTCCTCTTATACTCCAACCCCCTTGTAATTTAGGCCAACATGTAATTTGCCTTCCTTATTGCCTGCTGTACCTGTATGCTAATTTTCTGTGTTTCTTGCATGAGGGCACCCAAATCTCTCTGAACACCAAAAGTTTCTCACCATTTAAAAAATATTCTGCTTTTCTATCCTTCCTACCAACGTGAATAACCTCACATTTCCCTACATTATACTCCATCTGCCACCTTACTGCCAACTCACTTAGTCTATCTATATCCCTTTGCAGACTCTTTGGGCTGGATTTTCATAGGGCCGTGGAGTCGGGTTTGGAGGCATGTGGGGGGTTAAAATTGCGAAAAGTGGCAGGCGGACCTGATCCCGCCTCCACGCAATTTTGATAAAATCGTGTGCGGTGTTCCCGACTCCGTCCCGCCTCCAAGAGGCTGGAGAGGCCATTAAAGCCCTTAACAAGCCCTAAATTGGCTCTGTAATGCCATTTTGAAACGTTTTAGCTAGTTTAACCCTTTTCTGACGTGAAGCACGCCTGATGTGAAACACGCCAGGATAGCTGACTATCAGCTGCAGGTCCACTATTACAACGGAGATGTGATGAAGGTAGTAGTAGTATTAGGTCTGAAAGTCGCCTCTGATGCTGCTGCATTGAATGTCTTCAGAGACTGCCTGGCCTTTGCTGTGAGAGGACCTGGATGGAAAAAAAATTCTCTCTCTCTCTCTCTCTCTGAGATGCTGCTCATTTTGCATCCAGGTCCTCTCACAGCAAAGGCCAGGCAGTCTCTGAGACCAGGCAGTCTCTGACCTGCAATGCAGCAGCAATGATGACATCATCAGAGGCGACTTTCAGACTGAAACCACTAATTGGTTCATGGGTTCCCACATGTTGGAACTCAATTGCCCAATTAGGTGAAAATTGCATCAATCTCCCACATCCAATTGCAGTCGGGTGGATAACACGAAATGCGGATGACACGACCCCAACCCGCCCCAGTATCAAAATCCAGCCCTTTGTGTTCTCCTCACAGCTTACTGTCCCACCTAGCTTTGTATCATCAGCAAACTTGGATACATTACACTCGGTCCCTTCAGCTAGGTCATTAATATAGATTGTTAATAGCTGTGGCCCCAGCACTGATCCATGCGACACCCCACTAGTTACAGCCTGCCAACCTGAAAAAGACCCGTTTATCCCTACTCTTTATTTTCTGTCCGTTAACCAATCCAATGGATATTGGAATACAGAGTAGAATTTCTAAATTTGCCGATGACACCAAACTTGGGGGTATGGCAAACAGTGAGGATGATACCAATTGACTGCAACAGGATATAGAAAGGCTAGCAGAATGGGCAGACAAGTGGTAGATGGAATTTAATACAGAAAAGTGTGAGGTAATGCATTTTGGCAGAAGGAACAGGGAGAGGCAATATACACTTAATGGCACAATTTTAAAGAGTGTGCAGGAACAGAGGGACCTGGGAGTTAATATGCATAGGTCCCTGAAGGTGGCAGGACATATTGAGAGAGTGGTTAACAAAGCATATGGGATCTTGGGCTTCATAAATAGAGGTATTGAGTACAAAAGTGGAGAAGTTATGCTGACCTTTATGAAGCGCTGGTTAGGCCACAACTGGAGTATTGCGTCCAGTTCTGGTCACCACACTTTAGGAAGGATGTGAAGACCCTTGAGAGGGTGCAGAGGAGATTTACCAGAATGGTTCCTGGGATGGGGTATCTTAGCTACAAGGACAGGTTGGAGAATCTGGATTTGTTTTCATTAGAGCAAAGGAGGTTGAGGGGTGATTTGACAGAGGTGTACAAGATTATGACGGGTTTGGATAGGCTAGACGGGGAAAGGCTGTTCCCATTAGTTGATGGTACAAGGACTAGGGGACACATATTTAAGGTTTTGGACAAGAGATACAGGGGGGATGTGAGGGAAAACTTTTTTACGCAGCGAGTGGTGATAAACTGGAATTTGCTGCTGACGGAAGTGGTGGAAGCGGAGACACTCAATGTTTTCAAGGGGAGACAGGATAGGCACTTGAGGGAAATAAACTTGCAGGGCTACGGGGATAGAGCGGGGGAATGTGACTGACTGGATTGCTCTACAGCAAGCTGGCACAAACTCGATGGGCCGATTGGCCTCCTTCTGTGACATATGACTCTATCCATGCTACTATATTACCCCCAACCCCATGAGCCCTTATCTTGTGTAATAACCTTTTATGTGGCATCTTATCGAATGCCTTTTGGAAATCCAAATATACTACATCCACTGGTTCCCCTTTATCTACCCTGTTAGTTACATCCTCAAAAAACTCTAATAAATTTGTCAAACATGATTTCCCTTTCATAAAACCATGTTGACTCTGCCTAACCATGCTTTGATTTTCTAAGTGCCCTGATACCACTTCCTTAACAATGGATTCCAGCATTTTCCCGATGACTGTTATCAAGCTAACTGGCCTGTACTTCCCTGTTTTTTCTCTCCCTCCTTTCTTGAATAGCGGTGTTACATTTGCTATCTTCCAATCTGCTGGGACTGTTCTAGAATCTAGGAAATTTTGGAAGATCAAAACCAATGCAATTATGGGGAAGCTATGCGGGAATGTCATAAACCACTTTTTAAAGCAGATGATCCAGGCCTCTCGGCCAGCCATGAAGACAAGTAACCCTTGACTGTAAGTTTATTCACTCTGGAATAAAGGGAACCGATGACATTCTAATGGGCAGCATGAGCACTCTTGGAAACTGCATTCACATACATAATCCTCTGGCAGAGGTCAAAGACCATTGGATGTTCATTGAGTGGTTTCCTTTTCTGCTGAGCAGCAAGGAACTTTGCATGGCGGCTTGAATGAGCACAGGTGGTGAAGGTGACACCACCCTGCACCCTACGAGCGTCACATCTTTCAAAACCCTCCTGGGAGGACATTTTGAAGCATAGGTAAAAATGCAACAATGCTCTTTTAATGCTAATACAGCAAGGGGGAGAAATTCGGTATCGCCCCATTTGGGGCGCAATTATCGGCCGGGCGCAAAGATTAGCGCCTGGCGCTAATTATCGCCTCCGACTGCAAACTTGACTTTTATCGCCCCTGGAGGTGATTGGAGCGCTAAATCAGGCGCTTCACACCTGTCTGAAGGCGCAAAGGCCGAGGAGCGAGGCGCTACCTCAGAGCATTGGCGAAGCTCATGTGATGTCAGTCAGCAATGGAACACACACACAATGGCGTGGGCCAGTTCTTAAAGGGGAGGGTTGATCTTGCTTTCCATCCACATCCTGCTCATTGCAGCCTTGAATCTCGGCCTGGAAAGAACAATGGAGAGTACCAGGGAAAGAGCTCAGAGTGCAGCCCCCACAGTCTCTTCTAAATCGATACAAGGAAAAGCAAATCAAAATGAACCTGCAAAGTGCTGCTCAGTACCCAAAACTCCTTCACACAGCGTTGAATCTCTCCAGAAGTCTCTCTCTCTCTCTCTCAGAATGCTTGGTTCAAAAAGTGTCACCAACAATAAAAGGCAGGAAGCAGTCGCCTTTAAATAGTGCTCCCCCAGTCCCTTCCTTACTGCAAAACGCTCCCCTCAACCTGTCGTTGCTAGCGGCAGGCGGTAAGGCAGGGGGCGCCACTCAATATCCGCTCCGGGGCGATACCGGGGCGTTGCGCACTTGACTGACGTCATGATCTGCCGGCGCAGGAGATCGTGGCGGTAGTGTTTAGCGCCGCCGCAACATGTCTAGTTAATTTCGCGAGCGGCGCAAACGTCGCCGCGCCCGGGCGCTAGTTGCTTTGCGCCCCATTAGCGCCCTCTTAAGGCGCTAACGGGAGGCGCAACCAACTGAATTTTTCCCCCCAAGTTTCTACATATTTGGGGAGTCTAGAACAGGGGGTCACAGTCTCAGAATAAGGGGTCGGCCATTTAGGACTGAGATGAGGAGAAATTTCTTCACTCAGAGGGTTGTGAATCTTTGGAATTCTCTACCCCAGAGGGCTGTGGAGGCTCAAGGCTGAAATCGATAGATTTTTGGATACTAAGGGAATCAAGAGATATGGGTATAATGCGGGAAGGTGGAGTTGAGGTAGAAGATCAGCCATGATCGTATTGCAAGGCAGAGCAGGCTTGAGGGGCCGAATGTTCTTATGCACTCCAAAAGTAACTGTGTGTGAAGTATTTTGAAATGATATGGTACACCGCAAGTATTCTTCTACAAATTACTGCAAACAATTCGTTTTATTATTTGTTCTCAGGACGTGGCCAATGCTGGCAACGTCATATTTATTGCCCATCACTAGTTGGCCTGAGAAGGTGGTGGTGAGCTGCTTTCTTGAACCGCTGCAGTCCGCGTGGTGATGAAGCTCCTACAAAGGTGTTAGGTCGTATGGACATGGAATTTCACCTCTGAAGTCATTGTAAAACCAATAATATATGAGGGGTCATCTCAAACACAGTGAGGTCTGATTAGAACCTACGGTTCCAAAGGAACTTCTCAAAGCAATTTTCAGATAGACTGAAGGCTGCAAAAATGAACCAGCCACTTTCTAACATATTAAACAGGCAAGTAATTTCTCCCAAGGAACCTCCAATAATATGACAGCCCACATCTCTGGTATGAACCTGACTTTATGGGTTAATGCTCGGGGAGAAAGTTGTGGGAGGGACCACCCTCAAATTGCCAATATGATCCAGCCCAGGAGCACAATCATAAAATGACTCCGAGGTTCCAATATAAATGGATCGTTCTTCTCAGTGTAAATTTCATTCATCTTCAGTACAAAGGAACAGGAGTCAGCCATTCCACCCAGCATTTTGCTGACCATAGCAGCGGTTTATCTTTTTAATCCCAGTTATCTGCCCGTTCTTCATATCCCTGAATGCTCTTATTTCCCAAGTAAATATCTATCTCCCTTTTTAACAACTCAACTGCACCTCAACTGATCTGCATCTGAGGCCTTCTGGGGCAGAGTGTTGCATGTTCTCACAACCCTTTATGTGGCTGGCTTAGCTGTGATTTTATGGCTATAGTATTACTGTCCAATAAATGTGCAATTTGAGAACTTTTCTAAATTTAGGGATTTTGCTTTACCCTTATGTTAAGAAACAAAAGTACCGCTAGTTAAAAAGGCAGGCACAGCATTGCATGGTTGCACAGTGCACTGATGCCCCACGTCCTATACCATGGCGTGGCAGCTGGTGTCCATCTCTGCAATTTCCTGTGCATGTATTGGCTGACCTCAGTAATGCCCTGAGGAGCAGGAAGGAGGGAGAGAGCTGGGAACCGAGAGATAGCCGGAGGCCGAGAGAGAGCCAGGCACCAAGTCTCCTGGCTCTTTGTGACTCGTTGAGAAAGCAACACAGGCTGTGGTGATCATAACAGCTCCCTAAACATGGCTGAAATCTGGTTGCATGTCAAGTTTCAGAGAAGTCGGAGTATGGCAACAGGCACAACAAGCGCCTAATTACCTGGGATGCAGCAAATCACAGGAGCAGCCATGCAGACTCCCAAAGGGGAGCTTTAATGACATGATCAGTTCAGCAAGAGAGAGATGCCAATGAAAATAACAAGCCATAACCAGCAGATTGGGGGCGTAGAGATAAAAGATAAAGGGGGAGAAATTCAGTATCGCCCCATTTGGGGCGCAATTATCGGACGGGCGCAAAGATTAGCGCCTGGCGCTAATTATCGTCTCCGACTGCAAACGTGACTTTTATCGCCCCTGGAGGTAATTAGAGCGCTAAATCAGGTGCTTCACACCTGTCTTAAGGCGCAAAGGCCGAGGAGCGAGGCGCTACCTCAGAGAACTGGCGAAGCTCATGTGATGCCAGTCAGCAATGGAACACACACACAATGGCGCCAGCCAGTTCTTAAAGGGAAGGGTTGATCTTGCTTTCCATCCACATCCTGCTCATTGCAGCCTTGAATCTCAGCCTGGAGAAACCTGTACATCAAATCTGCTGGAAAGAACAATGGAGAGTACCAGGGAAAGAGCTCAGAGTGCAGCCCCCACAGTCTCTTATAAATCGATACAAGGAAGGGCAAATCAAAATGAACCTGCAAAGTGCTGCTCAGTAGCCAAAACTCCTTCACACAGCGTTGAATCTCTCCAGAAGTCTCTCTCTCTCTCTCAGAATGCGTGGTTCAAAAATGTCACCAACAATAAAAGGCAGGAAGTGGTCGCCTTTAAATAGCGCTCCCCCAGTCCCTTCCTGACTGCAAAACGCTCCCCTCAACCTGTCGTTGCTAGCGGCAGGTGGTAAGGTAGGGGGCGCCACTCAATATCCGCTCCGGGGCACTACGGGGCGTTGCGCACTCGACTGACGTCACGATCTGCCGGCGCAAGAGATTGTGGCGGTAGTGTTTAGCGCTGCCGCAAAATGTCTCGTTAATTTCGCGAGCGGTGCAAACATCGCCGCGCCCGGGCGCTAGTTGCATTGTGCCCCATTAGCGCCCTCTTAAGGCGCTAATGGGAGGCGCAACCAACTGAATTTTTCCCCCAAAGAGGGGTGACGTCATCTTTAACAGTTCGGCTTCGGTAGTGGGGAAGCTTTTGGAAACAGTAATCAGGGACAAAATTAACAGTCACTTGGACAAGTGTGGATTAATTAAGGAAAGCCAGCACGGATTTGTTAAAGGCAAATCGTGTTTAACTAACATGATTGAGTTTTTTGATGAGGTAACAGAGAGGGTTGATGAGGGTAATACGGTTGACGTGGTGTACATGGATTTCCAAAAGGCGTTCGGCAAAGTGCCACATAATAGGCTTGCCAGCAAAGTTGAAGCCCATGGAATAAAAGGGATAGTGGCAGCATGGATACGAAATTGGCTAAGTGATAGGAAACAGAGTAGTGGTGAATGGTTGTTTTTCGGACTGGAGGAAGGTATACAGTGGTGTTCCTCAGGGGTCAGTTCTAGGACCACTGCTTTTCTTGATATATATTAATGACTTGGATGTGGGTGTACAGGGCACAATTTCAAAATTTGACGATGACACAAAACTTGGAAGTATAATGAACAGTGAGGAGGAGAGTGATAGACTTCAGGAAGACATAGACAGGCTGGTGAAATGGGCGGACACGTGCCAGATGAAATTTAACGCAGAAAAGTGTGAAGGGATACATTTTGGTGGAAAGAATGAGGAGATGACATATAAACTAAATGGTACAATCCCAAAGGGGTGCACGAACAGAGAGACCTGGGGGTATGTGTGCACAAATCGTTGAAGGTGGCAGGGCAGGTTGAGAAAGCAGTTAAAAAGGCTTACGGGATCCTGGGCTTCATGAATAGAGGTATAAAGTACAAAAGTGTGGAAATTATGATGAACCTGTATAAAACACTGGTTCGGCCCCAACTGGAGTACTGTGTCCAATTCTGGACACCACACTTTAGGAAGGATGTGAAGGCCTTAGAGAGGGTGCAGAAAGGTTTTACGAAAATTATTCCAGGAATGAGGGACTTCAGTTACGTTGATAGACTGGAGAAGCTGGGGTTGTTCTCCTTGGAGCAGAGAAGGTTGAGAGGAGATTTGATAGAGGTGTTCAAAATCATGAGGGGTCTGGACAGAGTAGATAGAGAGAAACTGTTCCCATTGGCAGAAGGGTTGAGAACCAGAGGACACCGATTTAAGGTGACTGGCAAAAGAACCAAAGGCGACGTAAGAAAAAACTTTTTACGCAGCGAGTGGTTAGGATCTGGAATGTACTGCCTGAAAGGGTGTTGGAGGCAGATTCAATCACAGCTTTCAAAAGGGAGTTGGATAAGTATCTGAAGGAAAAAAATGTGCAGGGCTATGGGGAAAGGGCGGGGGAGTGGGACTAGCTGAAGTGCTCTTGCAGAAAGCTGGCATGGGCTCGATGGGCCAAATAGCCTTCTTCCATGCTGTAACCATTCTATGATTCTATGTATCTGAATGGGGAAATGCCGCTTTAGCAGTGGTCTGTACAGGATACCCCCTTTTAATACAGATCCTGATGAGACGCCCCTTTCAAAGCTTGACTAGCAAACTCCAATTAACCAGTTGTTAATTATATACTAATGATGTTGATATTTAAAGTCAATTGAAGTATAAAATGACTGCATGCATTGAAGTACAAGGATGTGCAAACACTTCTGCCTTTAAATCAATTTGACTGGTTTATTCTGCAACTGATCGTTTCCCAAACATTATTTCACATTATAATGGAGCGCAGTTGGTTACGGTGGCGGAGGTACAGAGGCTGATCCAAACCAAACTTTCCTTTAAAAATAGCCAAGTCTTTATGGAGATTCTCCCTGCCTCGGTTCCTTCTGTATTCAGTAACCCAAGACTTCTTCCCCGTGTTCCATTTGCTCAGTGATTGAATAGCGAGTGGTAGTATTCCCTCTGGAAGGATCCAAATTCATTGCCCCGGTCCCTGAGGGGGTCTGGGCTGCTAGACATGTATATCTGTTTCCTTCTTACTATTTACTTTCACATAAACTTGCAAGTGCAACTGTCCAAATATTTACTGATACAATTCCAGCTCACGTTGTAATATAACTCGCACTGTGCACTGACACAGAGGTAGGCTAAGGAAGCTCAAAGAACGGGATGGGCCTGCTGAGTGTAGCTTCCAGTCCCGTTGGCACAGAAAGCTCTGTTTTACATTGCTTCTCAGCAACCTGCTCCAGGTACCAATCTCAATCATCCAAGGTCAGAGGCTCAGCGGCATCACGCTGGCATCTGAGAAGACATGTCCACAAGGTACTGGGCTCAAACTGCCAGAATTCATTTCACATAGGATTCTTACACAGCTATCAGAAAGAAACTTTCACTGTGGCTGCTCCAGTGCAGTGCCGAGGGAGTGCTGCACTGATAGAAGTGCTGTCCTTCAGAAAAGACATTGACCATTTACTTTGAGAAGAACAACACATCAATAACATTCACACACAAGGGAAGTAGCCATAAACCTCGAGTGTGAAGCGTGTGCCCTGCGCTCAGATTACAGTCGTGTAGTCCCTCCCGTGTGATATGTAGTGATTTTTTGGTAGGTTTCTGTTTCTCCATGGGCCAGTTTCAGTTTGCTTCCGAAGCAGCAGTTAAGCCCATCAGTGCAGACCTGGGCTGACAACGAGTCCTTCTCTTTGATGTATTGGTTGCTCAAACAGCAGGTTTAGGAAATGCAACATCATGGTTCAGAATAATTAGCCGATAAATTCGACATGATTTATCATTAATCTAAATTAATTCTGTCGTGATATTAGAATTTGTAATTCATAGAATTCTAATAGAAAGGACAGCAGATCGGAGGGGGGCCATGTCCTATTGCACTTCTCGAGGCTGGATAGACATCGAATGGAAAGGATTGGGACCAAATCAGCTCCAGACTCGGAGTGCGGAATGTTGGATAAAATGGGAGGAAAAGTCTATGTGCATGACTGGGATTTTCACTGCCTAGTCCGCCTGTTACTTCAAGCGAGGCTGAGATATGTGTAACGTCTTAAATGATTCACAGCATGACTCGTTAAAAACTCACACGAGTCTTGGAGAGGGACTGAAGTTGTCTACATTACTGAAAAATCGAGTCTTGAAGATGAACGCTCTGCCTTACTGGAAACAACAAACAGGCATTGCTCAGGAACCATCAGTGACAAGATCACCTCGGAGCTTACACGAGCAGAGGCGCCATCAAACCACAACACTTGGTTACTGCTCGACAATGCGCCACTACACCTCCCTCTTACCCCTCTCTGCCATTTACACCTCCCTCTTACACCCCTCTGCCATTTACACCTCCCTCTTACCCCCCTCTGCCATTTACACCTCCCTCTTACCCCCTCTGCCATTTACACCACCCTCTTACACCCCTCTGCCATTTACACCACCCTCTTACCCCCCTCTGCCATTTACACCTCCCTCTTACACCCCTCTCCCATTTACAGCACCCTATCCCACTTACACACGCTCTCACATCCCTCTCCCACACACATTACCTCACAGTGCCATATTCTACAAGACACCAAGCAGATGCTGGGCCATGAGCCATGGGAAAGGGGTCTCCACAGCAACAGCGAGAGAAGCCCCTGTCCCTCTCTTCCCTCCTCTCCCCCTGGAAGGGTTAGAGAGACCCCTTTTCAGGCTGGTGAGAGGTAAAGCTTTGGAACCCCCGTGTCTACAGTGGTTCTGCTGGAGTTTGGCCATGTCACCAGCACAGAGTACAGTTAGCTTCTCACTGCTTGTCCTACCAGGATCACCCTACCCATTAGAGCTTTGCTTTGGAGCTGAGTGAGAAGAATTCTAGCCCCCAGTGCTGTGCCTGCCCCTTCCAGTTCCATGAACCAGACTGGCTGGTCAATCATCAATCTCATTCCTTTTTATAGACTGCACAATCTATCCAATCACATTTTATTTCATTCCCCCTGAATTCAGGTTAAAAAAAAGTAAAATCAGCCATTAACAATGGTGAGTTCATCATTGTAAAATGTTGGATTGGAACAGGAGACTATTTGGGGCGTGGTTCCTAGATTATCAAACCACAACTACCTACACAAGGGTGGGTAATAAAACTGCTCCTTTTACCCAATGTATGCCAGTGTAGTTGCATGGTTAAGTGCTCTCCCAGCACGAACAGCTCCTCTAAGGGATGCTCTTTCTCCAGGGCTCAGTGTGCTGGGTTTTGATTTCAGGATCTGCATCAGTGGAATTACATTTTGCTGCTTGTAGATGTCAAATTTGCAAACGGTCTCTCGGGGATCATTCTTGCATTGTGCAGCCTGTTGAAATATGATTGGTTCATCCATTGTATTTATAAGCAGTGAAATGATCAGTTGGGGCTTTCTTATTCTCATCACAGTCTGCATCACCTCCGGTACCTGACAGCATAGAAACTGTATCCTGCAAATCTTCTCTGCAATAATACAAAAACAAAGCTCAATTTCGCATAATATTGGTGATATCAAAACCTGTCATAGCTCACTCAAACTATTCACCCATTTCTCCCACCTTGAAGGGTCTGAAGTAAGGTCATTAAATCAGTGGAATGGGGGGAGGGGCATGAAGCAATCCTGGGGCCATGTAACTAGTAACTAGTATTATTACTCAGACATAACCAGATCTGTGGGATACACTGGGCCAATGGCTAGGGACTCATTCCGGACAGGCTCAGGATAATAGGGAAGCAAAGTCTGTGCAACAGGAGTTGATCTATCAAACATATCTCTTGAACTCATCCTCAATTCCTCCAAAATTATCCACAAACTTCTCATTAATAATCTTAAACCATTATCATCCCCAAGTGTTGTGTTTGTCTTCATAAACACAAACTGTTTATTGAGAGGAAAAGGTTTTATTTGTTACAAGTTACACCATCAGCTCCAAGTTCAGGCTTCACACAATCATTTAAACTAGGTTCCGTCCAGCCTCACCATAGGACAGGCAAACTTGGGAGGATTTCGAGACACAGATCGATGCATGTCTGGAAATGTGTGATCATGCACAGCAGTAAATAGTATCTTAAAGATTGGTTACTGCACTAATGAGCACCCCTTCAGTTTCAGTTGTGTCTCAGTAAAAACCAACAGACGGATCTCTCAGTTACTTCAGTTACCTGCTTGAGTGAGGGTAAAGCTGCTGGCATGTTACCTGCTGTGTTTACACGTGCTATACTGCTCCATGGTAACTACAAGTATTTATATAGCGCCTTTAACGTAGTAAAACGTCCCAAGGCGCTTCACCGGAGTATTATAAGACAAAAAATTTGACACCAAGCCACATAAGGAGAAATTAGGGCAGATGACCAAAAGCTTGGTCAAAGAGGTAGGTTTTAAGGAGCGTCTTAAAGGAGGAGAGAGAGGTAATGAGGCAGAGAGGTTTAGGCAGGGAATTCCAGAGCTTAGGGCCTCGGCAACAGAAGGCACGGTCGCCAATGGTTGAGAAATTATAAATCAGGGATGCTCAAGAGGGCAGAATTAGAGGAGTGCAGATATCTTGGGGGGTTGTGGGGCTGGAGGAGATTACAGAGATAGGAAGGGGTAGGCATCTGTAAAATGCAGGTTCAGTTTTTATCCATTCAGATGCTGATGGACCTGTTGGCTGTTTGATAGTTTCTGCTTTTGCGCCAAAAAAGGAAGTGATTGACAAATCTGAAGATGTGGCGTGCCAGAGTTGAAGGGGCATAATTCAAACGCCCTTCACTGCCAAGTCTGATGAAAGTTGCTTTTTATGATTCTATTGTAATTGCAATTCTCTCACTGCTGGTTACAGTTAGAAATATCAGCCGGGTGACTCACCCTGTCACAGCACCAGTGGCCCAGAGTCAGGTCAGTCTGGTGTCTGATGGAGAGCAGCCCTTGGTAGGAATATAATGGGGGAGTGCATTGCTGGGGGCGGTGGGCAGTATAAGGACGCTGGCCCTAAACCCCTGCGGCAGCACAAACACCTTCCTTCAATCCTTTCTGAAAACAATAACTGCTAAACAATTCATGTCAGTCTAATTAAAAATGTATCAGTCAGCTTTTACTGAATACTGAGACAGAGCATTCCTGGCTGATCATTCCTTCCCCTGCCCCAATGTCAGGCGACAATCGATAATTTCAAAGTAATTAAGTTCAATAAAGTGTGGCGGAATTGAGAAGGACATAAGTATGATGAACACCAGGGTAATAGATTGGAGAAAAGCTGATTTTGAGGGGCTGAGAAAAGAACTTGGGAAAATAAAATGGGCAACAATATTGGCAAACAACGATGTAGAACAGCAATGGGAAACATTTAAAACGGTGTTCAACAGAGTGCAGGAAAAATATATTCTGCTAAAAGGAAAGAACAAACTAAACACTAATGAGACTCCATAGATGAATAAAGCCATAAGGGACCAATTGAGGGTAAGGAAAGAGGCATACATTAAATACATAGACAGCAGGGGAGTGCTTGATAAGGGAGAATATGAAGAGATTAGGAGAGAATTCAAATAAAACAATTAGGAAGGCAAAGAGGAAAAATAAAATTAAATTATCAAGGAACATAAAACAAAATAGTAAAATATTTCACAGGCACATCAATAAAAAAGGAAGATTGGGATGGGAATTGGGCCATTAAGGGATAAACAGGATAATACCACAGGTAATCATAGAGAGATGGCAGAAATATTAAATAATTATTTTGCTTCAGTATTTACCAGGGAGATAGAACAGGTGGACATGCCTCTGGATGGTGAGATCAGTAATGAGATAAGTGCATTTAAAATAAAAAGAGGGGATATATTAACTAAACTAATCAAAATCAAAGAGGATAAAACCCCTGGTCCGGAAGGATTGCATCCACGCATTTTAAAAGAATTGAGGGAAGAGATAGCAGAGGCATTACTACACATATTTAATAATTCGTTAGAAAAAGGTGTAGTGCCAGAGGACTGGCGGATAGCTAACGTAATACCGATATTTAAGAAGGGGGTATAACATGTCCAGGGAATTATAGACCAGTCAGCTTAACATCAGTGATAGGAAAAATAATGGAATCCCTACTAAAGGAGAAAATAGAAGAACATCTAGAAACCAAAAATAGAGTAATGAATAGTCAGCATTGATTTCATAAGAGATTAGCATGTAAAGTTAAGGCACATGGGATTGGGGGCAAGGTACTGACTTGGATAGAGAACTGGTTGACAGACAGGAAGCAAAGAGTTGGAATAAACGGGTCTTTTTCTGAGTGGCAGGCAGTGACTAGTGGGGTTCCGCAGGGATCGGTCCTAGGACCCCAGCTATTCACTATATATATTAATGATCTAGACGAGGGAACTAGATGTAATATCTCCAAGTTTGCAGATAACACAAAGCTGGGTGGGCGTGTGTGCTGCGAGGAGGATGCCGATAAACTTCAGTATGATTTGGACAGGTTGGGTGATTGGGCAGAAGCATGACAGATGCAGTATAATGTGGATAAATGCGAGGTTATCCACTTTGGTGGCAAAAACAGAAAGGCAGATTATTATCTGAATGGCAATAGATTGGGAGAAGGGGAAGTGCAACGAGACCTGGGTGTCCTTGTGCACCAGTCGCTGAAGGTAAGCATGCAGGTACAGCAGGTGGTTAAGAAGGCAAATGGTATGTTGGCCTTCGTAGCGAGAGGGTTTGAGTACAGGAACAAGGATGTCTTGCTGCAGCTGTACAGGGCCTTGGTGAGACCACACCTTGAGTATTGTGTGCAGTTTTGGTCACCTTATCTGAGGAAGGATGATCTTGCCATGGAGGGTGTGCAGCGAAGATTCATCAGAGTTATACCTGGGATGACAGGAATGATGTACGAGGAGAGATTGGGTCGATTGGGCTTATACTCGCTGGAGTTTAGAAGAATGAGAGGAGATCTCATTGAAACTTATAAAATTCTAACAGGGCTAGACAGACTGGATGCAGGAAGGATGTTCCCGAAGGCGGGTGAGTCCAGAACAAGAGGTCACAGTTTAAAGATAAGGGGTAAGCCATTTAGGACAGAGATGAGGAGGAATTTCTTCACCCAGAGAGTGGTGAACCTGTGGAATTCTCTACCACAGAAGGCAGTTGAGGCCAAGTCAGTAAATATATTCAAGAAGGAGTTAGATATATTTCTTAAGGCTAAAGGTATCAAGGGATATGGGGAGAAGGCAGGGACAGGGTACTGAGTTTGGATGATCAGCCATGATCTCATCAAATGGCGGAGCAGGCTCGAGGGGCCGAATGGCCTACTCCTGCTCCTATCTTCTATGTTTCTATGTCTTGCTTGACCAACCTCATTGAATATTTTGAAGAGGTAATAGAGAGAGTAGACAATGGTAATGCAGTAGATGTAATTTATCTAGATTTTCAATAAGGTACCCCATAATAGATTGATGAACAAGGTCAGAGAATGCAGAGTCAGGGGACAAGTAGCAGAATGGATAGCTAGCTGGCTTCAAGACAGAAAGCAGAGAGTAGGGGTAAAAGGTAGCTATTCACAGTGGCAGAAGGTGGGTCGTGGTGTTCCACAAGGATCAGTGCTGGGACCACTGTTGTTAACAATTTACATTAACGATTTAGACTTTGGAATCAAAAACACAATTTCTAAATTTGTGGATGACACCAAATTGGGGGGGAAAGTCAATACTGAGGAGGACTGCAACAAATTACAGGAGGACATTAATAAACTTGCAGAATGGGCTTTTAATTGGCAAATGAAGTTCAACACAGATAAATGCGAGGTATTACATTTTGGTAGGAAGAATAGAGAGGTCACTTATCACTTGGAGGGTGCGAGTCTAGGTCAGATAGAGGAACAAAGGCATCTTGGAGTACAAATACATAAATCACTAAAAGTTGTGACACAGGTTAGCAAGGCCATAAAAAAAAGCAAACCAAGCACTAGGGTTTATTTCTAGAGGGGTAGAATTGAAAAGTAGGGAAGTTATGCTAAACCTGCATCAAACCTTGGTTAGACCACACTTAGAGTACTGCGTACAGTTCTGGTCGCCATATTATAAAAGGGATATAGAGGCACTGGAGAGGGTGCAGTGAAGATTTACAAGGATGATACCAGAAATGCGACGGTATACATATCAGGAAAGGATGAACAGGCTGGGTCTCTTTTCGCTTGAAAAAAGGCTGAGGGATGACCTAATAGAGGTCTTTAAAATTATGAAAAGTTTTGATAGAGTGGATACAGAGAGAATGTTTCCCCTTGTGGGGAAGAGCATAACTAGAGGCCATCAATATAAGATAGTCACCAAGAAATCCAATAGGGAATTCAGAAGAAACTTCTTTACCCAAAGAGTGGTGAGAATGTGGAACTTGCTACCACAGGGAGTGATTGAAGCGAATAGTATAGATGCATTTAAGGGGAGGCTAGACAAGCATATGAGGGAGAAGGGAATAGAGGGTTATGCTGATAGATTTAGATGAGGAAAGACGGGAGGAGGCTTGAGTGGAGCATAAACGCCAGCATGGACTGGTTGGGCCGAATGGCCTGTTTCTGTGCCATATATCCTATGTAATAAATTGAGGAGAAGAAATGAGCTACCTGCTTGCTTACTCCTTAAGCAGCAAGTCAGTGTGTTTGGGAACTGCTGCCAATCACACTGAACAAATCATCCATGTTCAGCCATTTCAAGCCCAACGACTAACTCTTTAGACAAATATATTCACAATAACAGTGACAAGCTCATCTAATGAGATCATGATGCGGAGATGCCGGCGTTGGACTGGGGTGGACAAAAATAAGAAGTCGCACAACACCAGGTTATAGTCCAACAGATTTATTTAATATTACAAGCTTTCGGAGCTATCGACCCTTCTTCAGGTAGAGTACAATGAGTGAATCTACAAAAGTTCACAGAATATAAACACAGAAAATGCAGAGATACAATCTTTCCTTACATCAAAGACACACCAAGAGCACAGCCAAGACAATGAGATGTGTCCCAGGGGGTCCAACGTGTCAAATCCTGCTGTCTGCAGCAGATCTCTCTCCATATCCCTTCCTCTCTCTCCGTCTTTTTTGGGGTTTGTATTTTGGGTTTGTTTTTTTGTGTTTGTTTTTTAAAAAACTGGAAAGACAGACAACGATGTCAAGTCACGTTTTGTAGCGTGACATGAACCCGATATCCCTATTGAGGCCGTCCTCATGAGTGCGGAACTTGGCTATCAGTTTCTGCTCGATGATTTTGCGTTGTCGTGTGTCTCGAAGGCCGCCTTGGAGAACGCTAACCCGCAGATCCGAGGCTGAATGCCCTTGACTGCTGAACTGTTCCCCGACTGGGAGGCAACCATCCTGCCTGGCGATTGTTGCGCGGTGTCCGTTCATACGTTGTCTCAGTGTCTGCATGGTCTCGCCGATGTACCATGCTCTGGGGCATCCTTTCCTGCAACGTATCAGGTAGACAACGTTGGCCGAGTCACATGAGTATGTACCATGTACCTGGTGGGTAGTGTCCTCACGTGTGATGACGGTATCTGTGTTCATGATCTGGCATGTCTTGCAGAGGTCGCCGTGGCAGGGTTGTGTGGTGTCGTGGTCGCTGTTCTCCTGACAGCTGGGTAATTTGTTGCAAACTATGGTACTTTTGAGGTTAGGCGGCTGCTTGAAGGCGAGTAGTGGAGGCGTGGGGATGGCCTTAGCAAGGTGTTCATCATCATCGATGACATGTTGAAGGCTGCGAAGAACATGGCGTAGTTTCTCCGCTCCGGGGAAGTACTGGACAACATAGGGTACTCTGTTGGTTGTGTCCCGTGTTCGGGACACAACCAACACGGCGAACACGGGACACAACCAACAGAGTACCCTACGTCGTCCAGTACTTCCCCGGAGCGGAGAAACTACGCCATGTTCTTCGCAGCCTTCAACATGTCATCGATGACGACAAACACCTTGCTAAGGCCATCCCCATGCCTCCACTACTCGCCTTCAAGCAGCCGCCTAACCTCAAAAGTACCATCGTTTGCAGCAAATTACCCAGCTGTCAGGAGAACAGCGACCACGACACCACACAACCCTGCCACGGCAACCTCTGCAAGACATGCCAGATCATGAACACAGATACCATCATCACACGTGAGGACACTACCCACCAGGTACATGGTACATACTCATGTAATCCGGCCAACATTGTCTACCTGATACATTGCAGGAAAGGATGCCCCAGAGCATGGTACATCGGCGAGACCATGCAGACACTGAGACAACGTATGAATGGACACTGCGCAACAATCGCCAGGCAGGATGGTTGCCTCCTAGTCGGGGAACACTTCAGCAGTCAAGGGCATTCAGCCTCGGATCTGCGGGTTAGCGTTCTCCAAGGCGGCCTTCGAGACACATGACAACGCAAAATCATCGAGCAGAAACTGATAGCCAAGTTCCGCACTCATGAGGACGGCCTCAATAGGGATATCGGGTTCATGTCACGCTACAAAACGTGACTTGACATCGTTGTCTGTCTTTCCAGTTTTTTAAAAAACAAACACAAAAAAACAAACCCAAAATACAAACCCCAAAAAAGACAGAGAGAGAGGAAGGGATATGGAGAGAGATCTGCTGCAGACAGCAGGATTTGACACGTTGGACCCCCTGGGACACATCTCATTGTCTTGGCTGTGCTCTTGGTGTGTCTTTAATGTAAGGAAAGATTGTATCTCTGCATTTTCTGTGTTTATATTCTGTGAACTTTTGTAGATTCACTCATTGTAACTCTACCTGAAGAAGGGGCGATAGCTCCGAAAGCTTGTAATATTAAATAAATCTGTTGGACTATAACCTGGTGTTGTGCGACTTCTCACTAATGAGATCAGGCATGGGACCCCTCCAACAAGATCAGGATTCCAAAATTGTAATAACACTGATACTTTGGCGAGAGTTAAATTCAATTCTCATTTATCATTCAACTCTAAATATCCACTGTTTCTGTGTGAAAAACAAGCTTGCTCTGTTAAATGTCATTCACACCACCATCTTCAGACAATCCTTTCAGATAACTCAATTTGGCGCTTTGGCTGCCTACGTTACCAGAATGCGCAGCAAGTTCGATGCTGCTGCTCATCACTGCCAACACCAATTAAAGAGAAACTCCTTAAAGGTCTCATTTTAAGAAGGAACTAGCAGCTCTCTGGCAGAGGCCTGGAGAGGGTCAATCAGCTACCTTTCTGGCCAGAGTTGGTGCATAACTCAGAAAACAATCTGCCAACAAATAGCAGCGAAGATCCTCGGGTGATGGGACCTACAAACAGGAAGGGAATTCGTCCCAGAGGTGAAGAAACTGCAGTGCCAGGTGGATAGAGGGAGAATGTCACAACACCTGGCTCAAACAGCTGGGCAGATGGTGCTTGTGATCAGTTTTAATATAGAGTGACCCTTTAACACTCAGTGAGTGAGAGAGATAGAGAAAGGCAGAGAGACAAAGACACAGAGAGAGAAAGAGCCTTTCTTCGTGAATTCCTTTAAACAATCAATCTGGAAGATTTGGAAGTAAAATTACGAAGACCATTGAAGCCTTTCTTGCTGCCTTTCGTGGTCACTACCTGACTTACATCTCTCCTTTGGGAATCTCTTGCACCGAGGGGAATGGGACAGGGGAACGGGACTGTTGTACTTGCTCTTGTTTTCCACCATTGCAGGTTGCTCAGCATCGTGGGTTCTGTTCTACACAAGAGGTTTGAAGAATGTGCACAGTTTTGGTCTCTTTATTAAGGAAGGATATACTTGCCTTGGAGGCGGTGCAACGAAGGTTCACTAGATTGATTCCTGGGGTGAGAGGGCTGTCCTATGATGAGAGATTGTGTAGAAGGGGCCGATACTCTCTGCTGTTTAGAAGAATGAGAGGTGATCGCATTGAAACATACAAGATTCTGAAGGGGATTGACAGGGTAGATGCTGAGAGGTTGTTTCCCTGGCTGGAGTGTCTAGAACTAGGGGGTATAGTCTCAGGATAAGGGGTCGGCCATTTAAGATCGAGATGAGGAGGAATTTCTTCACTCAGAGGGTTGTGAATCTTTGGAATTCTCTGCCCCAGAGGGCTGTGGATGCTCAGTCTTTGAGTATATTCACGGCTGAGATTGATAGATTTTTGGACTCTTGGGGAATCAAGGGATATGGAGATGGGCGGGAAAGTGGAGTTGAGGTTGAAGTTCAGCCATGATCTTATTGAATGGCGGAGCAGGCTCGAGGGGCCGTATGGCCTACTCCTGCACCTATTTCTTATGCCCATCAATCAGGTGTCATGATTGGATTGCCCTTCCAATGTTTCCCTCCTTGGGGTAACATTTTTGCCCTAAAATATATGTGAGAGCACACACCTGCGCGTGAGAGGAGGATGCGAGAGTGTGCAAGAGAGATAGAAAGAGGAGAGAAAAAGAGCGTGTGTGTGTGTGTGTGGGGTGGGGGGGGGGGCGGGGAGAGGGGGTGCACATTGGTTGTGTGAACCAGTGGTGAAAGGAGTAGTGGGAGTGACAGTGACTCGGGATTGCTGAAATCTCCATTTTCAGTTATCTCCGCATGAACGTTCTATTTTCAATATCTTGCTTTGCATTTCTATTTTGGTCCCGAATCTAACAGCGAGTGAGGGTCTGAGGGGTGCCTGGCCTCGCTCGGCAGGTGGTTTCCCATCAGCATCCTGTGACTAAGTGCCCTGCTTCGCCAAGACAACCCTGGCAGTGTCAGAGAATTCCACAGCGCTGCCCTTCCATCCTTCACATGAACCGAATCTGTAATGACCACAACAAACCAGGCACAGCAACAACTGGCCTGAAGATAAAAACTGTCGCAGGCCTGAAGATAAAAACTGAACAACACTTACATTACAACACATTTGAAAAGTACTTCATTGGCTGTAAAGCGCTTTGGGACGTCCGGCGGTCCTGAAAGGCGCTATAGAAATGCAAGTCTTTCTTTTTTCAAGCGCAGGAAATTCATTTTAAAATAAAACTAGAAAAACAAACACTATTGTTGTATTTGAGCCAGAACTGGTTAAAATAAATTCTTCCTCTCCGCCACAACCAGAGATACAACTCGCTGTTAGTTTCCTCGCTGTTACAGTCGGGCTCTCGGCCCATTGCCCCTGCCCGGCATCTGTGCTCCCCAACCGCGAGGGAACAATTCCCGTGCGGCCAAAGCGCAAACGTGTTTGGAATAGTTGTGGGGGTTTTCTACACAGAGGAAGTGATTTTTGATTAGATCCGTGTTGAAAATGCACATTACAGAGAAGATAAAACACCAGATCCTGGGCAATCACACAGCCCGGCCCCGGCACTTCAACCACTCCCATGTCAAAATCAAGCCTGTAGTTTATTACTAAAATCTCCTGTGGTGTTGCAGAGGGAATTGGAGGAGTTATATAATGGAGTGTTACACTGTTAATTATCCGTGGCATTGATTGAGAGACACTCACAACCTCATTGTTTTCCTTACACCGGATGCTGGGGATTTGAAACATTTTGGGGATTGCAATCCAGAATTGTACAAAACTGTAAATCAGGCGCAGTGATTATTTGTACACTCATAAATGATTGGCCTTTACTTTAAATATATTCCTTTACCTAGACCGCTAGCTTTTAGCATTTACCTACTTTAAAGCCAAGGATACACAGCAACATGATTTGCCAGATGTGGCTGGTTGGGGGTAGGTACTGAATATTCAGCAGTACGAGCTGAGGATGGGAAGGGACAGCACTGGCGTGTAACACGCTGAAGTTAAAGAGTTAATAGATTCTACTTAAACGTTTAGTGGAGAATCGCCTCAAGCTCTTTATTCAGTTTGTATTCAAATTATTTTGAGGAACACACAAACTGAAATCGTTCTGTTCTAAAAATCCTTCGTATCTTTCGAGCCACTTTACTAATTTTTCACTCACACATTTCCGACCTCTTCAGTGTAGATTTGCTGAAGAGTGGATCAATACTTGAAGCAGAGGAAGACACAGGGCTATGGGGAGAGAGCGGGGCAGTGGGATTAGTTTGAGGATTGACACAGGGCTACAGGGAGAGAGCGGGGCAGTGGGATTAGTTTGAGGATTGACACAGGGCTACAGGGAGAGAGCGGGGCAGTGGGATTAGTTTGGGATTGACACAGGGCTATGGGGAGAGAGTGGGGCAGTGGGATTAGTTTGGGAATGATACAGGGCTATGGGGAAAGAGCGGGGCAGTGGGATTAGTTTGGGAATGACACAGGGCTATGGGGAGAGAGCGGGGCATTGGGATTAGTTTGGGATTGATACAGGGCTATGGGGAGAGAGCGGGGCAGTGGGTTAATTTGGGATTGATACAGGGCTATGGGGAGAGAGCGGGGCAGTGGGATTAGTTTCGGGATTGATACAGGGCTATGGGGAGAGAGCGGGGCAGTAGGATTAGTTTGGGGATTGATACAGGGCTATGGAGAGAGAGTGGGGCAGTGGGATTAGTTTGGGGATTGATACAGGGCTATGGAGAGAGAGCGGGGCAGTGGGATTAGTTTGGGATTGATACAGGGCTATGGGGAGTGAGCGGGGCAGTGGGATTAGTTTGGGATTGATACAGGGCTATGGGGAGAGAGTGGGGCAGTGGGATTAGTTTGGGATTGATACAGGGCTATGGGGAGAGAGCGGGGCAGTGGGATTAGTTTGGGATTGATACAGGGCTATGGAGAGAGGGGCAGTGGGATTAGTTTGGGGATTGATACAGGGCTATGGGAAGTGAGCGGGGCAGTGGGATTAGTTTGGGAATGATACAGGGCTATGGGGAGAGAGCAGGGCAGTGGGATTAGTTTGGGAATGATACAGGGCTATGGGGAGAGAGCGGGGCAGTGGGATTAGTTTGGGAATGACACAGGGCTATGGGGAGAGAGCGGGGCAGTGGGAATAGTTTGGGGATTGATACAGGGCTATGGGGAGAGAGTGGGGCAGTGGGATTAGTTTGGGATTGATACAGGGCTATGGGGAGAGAGCGGGGCAGTGGGATTAGTTTGGGATTGATACAGGGCTATGGGGAGAGAGTGGTGCAGTGGGATTAGTTTGGGATTGATACAGGGCTATGGCGAGAGAGTGGGGCAGTGGGATTAGTTTGGGATTGATACATGACTGTGGGGAGAGTGTGGGGCAGTGGGATTAGTTTGGGATTGATACAGGGCTATGGGGAGAGAGCAGGGCAGTGGGATTAGTTTGGGAATGATACAGGGCTATGGGGAGAGAGCAGGGCAGTGGGATTAGTTTGGGAATGATACAGGGCTATGGGGAGAGAGCGGGGCAGTGGGATTAGTTTGGGAATGACACAGGGCTATGGGGAGAGAGCAGGGCAGTGGGAATAGTTTGGGGATTGATACAGGGCTATGGGGAGAGAGTGGGGCAGTGGGATTAGTTTGGGATTGACACAGGGCAATGGGGAGAGAGTGGGGCAGTGGGATTAGTTTGAGAATGATACAGGGCTATGGGGAGAGAGTGGGACAGTGGGATTAGTTTGGGAATGATACAGGGCTATGGGGAGACAGCGGGGCAGAGGGATTAGTTTGGGATTGATACAGGGCTATGGGGAGAGAGTGGGGCAGTGGGATTAGTTTGAGAATGATACAGGGCTATGGGGAGAGAGTGGGGCAGTGGGATTAGTTTGGGGATTGATACAGGGCTATGGGGAGAGAGCGGGCAGTGGGATTAGTTTTGGGAATGATACAGGGCTATGGGGAGAGAGTGGGGCAGAGGGATTAGTTTGGGATTGACACAGGGCTACAGGGAGAGAGCGGGCCAGTAGGTTTAGTTTGGGATTGACACAGGGTTATGGGGAGAAAGCAGGGCAGTGGGATTAGTTTTGGGAATGATACAGGGCTATGGGGAGAGAGTGGGGCAGAGGGATTAGTTTGGGATTGACACAGGGCTACAGGGAGAGAGCGGGCCAGTAGGTTTAGTTTGGGATTGACACAGGGTTATGGGGAGAAAGCAGGGCAGTGGGAATAGTTTGGGGATTGATACAGGGCTATGGGGAGCGAGCGGGGCAGTTGTGAACTGGCCTCTTTCTGTGTTGTATATTTATGTTGTTCTACTCTCCTGAAGTTGATGCATGTGCAAGACTTTTTCTATATTAGAGCTAGGCATAACATATTAACTGATATGAATTAAACTCAGCATGTCTCTGCAAATTCTGTTCGAGATTTGACCATAGAATTGAAGAACTTTTATCGGTGTGAAACATGGCGGATCCGTGTACTGTGCAAATTAGTTTTAGATTGACGAAGGATCTACTCTCTAAAGGTTAACCAACGTTCCCTTTTTCAGATGCTGAGGCCGCTTTGATTTTCTTCCACATGCAAAACGTCACATTTGTTGAAGGAGAGCATTAACCTGGGTACCACTCCATTTAACCGCAGCAAGGCTTCAGATTACCATGGCCCAGAATGAACTGGCTGGAGAAATGTACTTGTGTCGCAGCTGCCAGTTCCCGAGACTGGTATTGTCCACACAACAGAAGCAAATGTCTAAACACTTGGAGTATTTCTCCTTTTGGAAGCTGTACTATCCTCTCAAGATTTCCATTCACAGCCAATGTGCCTACTGCAGTGCCCAGACGTCTGCCAGTGCTGCTGTGAAGCCAGTGCTGGAAGATGTCCAAAGTACATCAGTAACGACTCTCTCTTATACCTCCTCCAATTAATCTGCTCCAATCTCCTCACATCAGCATGGCTGAGGTCCCTAACTGTGCAGAGTGTGGGATTCGACCTGCATTTTACCAATGAGTGACAGTGACAGTGCATGTTGGTAATCTGAAGTACCCGCTATCAATGCCAGCCCAACAGTTATTGTTGGACTGCTTTCTTGTTCTCTTTCATTCTGTTACTTTAAACATCAGATTGCGCACATGCGCAGTTGTAGTAATGCAGGATTAGGTCTTTATTGAAACCTCATACTATCCACACCTAGTATGAGTGCACAAGTCTTTTCATACTACACAAAACTAGTATGAGAGCTGCTGAGAGACACACTGTCCAATTCCAGTGTGAGTGAGCTGCTGAGACACACACTGTCTGATTCCAGTGTGAGTGACCTGCTGAGACACACACTGTCCAATTCCAGTGTGAGTGAGCTGCTGAGAGACACACTGTCCGATTCCAGTGTGAGTGAGCTGCTGAGAGACACACTGTCCGATTCCAGTGTGAGGGAGCTGCTGAGACACACTGTCTGATTCCAGTGTGAGTGACCTGCTGAGACACACACTGTCCGATTCCAGTGTGAGGGAGCTGCTGAGAGACACACTGTCTGATTCCAGTGTGAGTGAGCTGCTGAGAGACACACTGTCTGATTCCAGTGTGAGTGAGCTGCTGAGAGACACACTGTCTGATTCCAGTGTGAGTGACCTGCTGAGACACACACTGTCCGATTCCAGTGTGAGTGAGCTGCTGAGAGACACATTGTCTGATTCCAGTGTGAGTGAGCTGCTGAGAGACACACTGTCCGTGATTCCAGTGTGAGGGAGTTGCTCAGACACACACTGTCTGATTCCAGTGTGAGCGACCTGTTGAGACACACACTGTCCGTGATTCCAGTGTGAGTGATCTGCTGAGAGACACACTGTCCGTGATTCCAGTGTGAGTTGCTAAACAGTGTTCCCTTACATTTCTTATACTAAATTTTTATCTTTGATCAGTACATTCCATGCATACTACCAGTAAATCATTATATCTCAAAGATACATACAAATGCCACAGAATAACAACATAAATTAAACAACCAGGCTCTAAACTCTTCTAATTGTTTTATTGCTGCAATAAAACCTTCCCTCCTTAAACAGAGTTATCAAGTTGACACATTCAGATATGGCTGAATGACTCTTACACATTCTACTATTACCTTTCCCGTGAAGATATCCTTTCTTTAAAGTCCTTTTAGCCAATTTGCAACCCATGCTAATCAGAAAGCTTCTTTAACTTTTAACTCATCGTGTGCTGATCTCACAGACTGCACAGAAAGAATAGCGAGGTTCCCAGGTAGTGTGAACCCTTGTTCCCACAGTTATCACCTTCTGAATTGGCTGAGACAAGATCTTCTTTAATTGAATTGTCTTCATCAGAATCCTTGTAGTTCTGCTCAGTTTACTGAGACCTTTAACTCCTCACTATGAAAAAAGCCTGACTGTGTGCACAGTGAGAGGGATCGTTCGTAAGTAACTCGATGGGTTGTGATTACAATCCCAGTTACAGTGGCTGAAAATTTAGCACAGGTTCACTTTCTACATGAGGTTTATTTGCGTGCATGCTCATGTGTGATTTTGGGGTTTATGTGAGTGGAAATTTAATAGATAGTGATAAACACAGAGCACATCTCCAATGGTGCAGTTTGGTGAGGTGTTGGATCAACAGAAGTGAAATGTCAAGTTTGAATCAGAGACAGGACTGGCTGGGTATAATTGAATAAAACGTTATATCCTGCGATGTGTAGAGCCCTTCACACGGGGGTAATCTGCAGTGAGGCTTGAACCTGACAACAACATAAGGACTGCTGGTACAATGTGGCAAAAATTCCCAAACTCTGCTCTGATTGCCCGTCACATTAGACCCGCTCATAAGCCCGAAAGACCCATCCGGAGGAACCACTTCATCTCTACTGAAAGCTGAACAGCAAGTGAATCATCAGATGAGGCATGCAAGGAGCTGCCTTATATCACCAAGTGCCATTGCTTTTGCCATAGAGCTGGGCTCCCAACAAGAGGTTCAGAAGATCCTATCAGTGCCAGTTTGGTCATTCTGGAACCAATCAACAATCAGCAACAGTCAGTTCGCAACTCGTCAAAGAGTGACATCAAAAGCGGCTGTAGGGAAAGCCACTGACCAACTCTTCGGGCAGAGTCCATGGCTCATTCCAGCTGGACTACACCACTGCCAGACACGGCGACTCACATCAGCCCACCCTTACAGTATCCAGTGTCCAAAGCCCAGACTATTGTGCACTCCCAGAAACTGGAGCCCATAGGTAGTCACAGCCTTCGAGAGTCCAGAGCCAAAATAATATATTTTTTTAAATCATTCTTCGAGATGTGGGCGTCGCTGGCAAGGCCGGCATTTATTGCCCATCTCTCATTGCCCTTGAGAAGGTGGTGGTGAGCTGCCTTCCTGAACCGCTGCAGTCCATGTGGTGAAGGTACTCCCACAGTGCTGTTAGGGAGGGAGTTCCTGGATTTTGACCCAGTGACGATGAAGGAACGGCAATATACTTTCAAGTCAGGATGATAATAATCCAGGGGCAGGTGAAAACTGTCCATAAACTAAAAGATGCAAATTTAAAAACTTAAATTTGATTAAACACAGAAAATCAGGAACAAATTCAGCAACGTTTACACAGCTGACGTTTATATGACTCGTTTACCAGAGTAACTCCCTTATGAGATAGACAAGGGCAATCTGACACCAATTAGGAGTTGGGAGAAGGTTAGAGGAGGTATCCAAAGGCATGGATGAACAAGTAGGTTCTGAGAAGACTTTTGAAATGGAGTGAGTAGGAACGAAGTGAAGGAGTTTAGGAGCGTTTCAAAGTGCAGGGTCTGATGGCTGCAGGTTTTACCACCAGTGGTGGAGTTGAGAAGGACATGCAGTGCAGCAGAAAAGACTTGCATTTATGTAGCACCTTTCATGACCTCAGGAGGTTCCAAAGCACTTTACAACCAATGAAGTACTTTTTAAGTGTAGCCAGTGTTATACTGTAGGAAACGTGAACAGCAAGCTCCCACAAACAGCAATGTGATAATGACCAGATAATCAGTTTTAGTGATGTTGGTTGAGGGATTAACGTTGACCAGAACACCAGGGATAACTCCCCTGCTCTTCTTTGAATAGTGCCATGGTATCCTTTATGTCCACCTGAGAGGGCAGACAGGGCCTCGGTTTAACATCTCATCTGAAAGACGGCACCTCCGACAGTGCAGCACTCCCTCAGTACTGCACTGGAGTGTCGGCCTAGCTTTTGTGCTCAAATCTCTGGAGCAGGACTTGAACACAAGACCGACCTTCTGACTCAGAGGTAAGAGTGCTAAAACTGAGCCACGGCTGACACCTTGAAGAAGAACGGGGGATGCAAGCTTGGGGCATATGCTGCCAAATGTCTGGTCTCAATGGACTCAATGACCTTTCGGCATCCTGTCCTGATGTTCATATGAGCCCACAACACAAACGGCTGCATTTAAAAACAAGCAAATCCATTCACCATTTTCTTGCTGTGCATCTCATCCTCTTAAAGAAAGAAGTGATTCCATCTCCAACCTTGCAATGTCAAGGATGAGAGTTCAGATTGCTGTTTAACCTATGCAGTGCATCCCAAAGACAGTCAATCCCAAAACAGAACATGCATCTGTTAAATGGGCAACTTTCAAGTTAGCTTCTAATCTACAATTAATCAGCCGTTCAGCAGATACACAGTGGAATGTAAACTAGTCACATCAGCTCAGGGAACAATGCCCCATCTACTTAATCACCTCCAACTAATCCCTTCACAGCCCAATCTGCATTCAACTACCATCCCATGTTTACAAAGTACCACTGCAAATTACAGCTTCCATGAATATTAGACTTTAATTAACATTAATCGCCAGAAAAATTATAGTTGTGAAAGAATAAACACATAATAAATCTGTAGGAGGGTGAGAAGGACTAATATAATCATGGGTAGGGATTGACCCAAAGCCTTCAATCGCCTAATTGCCTTGCAACTCCCTCTGATACAAGTGTTTTGTGTGTTCATCAAAGTGGGGGACAAAGAACAAAACATATTTTCACACCACGTCAACACCAGGTACTCGCAGGTCTGCCTGTATTTACCCCACATGGATTAGTAGATCAGAAATCTCCTCCTACACTGTTCCACGCTGTGCCTTCACCTCAATATCAAAACATTCTCCTCGGCAACAACTTGTTTCCATTTCTGAATCAGATACTCCTTTGACCTTTCTGAGTGAGACTGCTAATTATGGGCCGGATTAGATACCGTTTTGTGTTTTGTGCTGTGGGTCCTTGCACACTAGAAAATAGGCTGAAAATGCCCAAACACATTTTAGTTAGGACCATTATAGACGATCCCTTCAGTCTGAGCTGGATTAAAGAGCAGCATCTCAGTCACAGCACCATCAGCCAAACTCACCTCTCCGATCTTGTGTGTCTCACACTCTGCTTTGCTGGGCATTTAATATTTCTCCCAGTCTTCTTCTCAGACACCTCAGAATATTTTGTCTCTACACAGAGTTTACCAATGTAATGTTAAAATTACAAAACATTCCCCGAGGAGGTTGTGCCCCTGTGTGACACAGCATCTCACAGAAATCACTTGGGATTAAGTCACATACCAAACTTGCTTCAACAGCACATCCCAGCACCATGACCTGTACCCAGCGAGGCAAGGTCAGGAAGATCACAGGAACACCCATCACTTACAAGGCACACACCAACCAGACTTGAACATATACATAGAATCATAGAATGATACAGAACAGAAGGAGGCCGATTGGCCCATCGTGCCTGTGCTGGCTCTTTGGTAGAGTTCTCCAATTAGTCCCACTCCCCCTGCTCTTTCCCCACAGCCCTGTCAATTTTTTCCCCCTTCAAGTATTTATCCAATTCCCCTTTGAAAGTTACTATTGAATCTGCTTCCACCGCCCTTTCAGGCAGCGCGTTCCAGATCACAACAACTCATCGCGTAAAATAAATTCTGCTCATCTTGCCTCTGGTCCTTTTGCCAATTACCTTAAATCGGTGTCCTCTGGTTACCGACCCTCCTGCCACTGGAAACAGTTTCTCCTTATTTACTCTATCAAAACACTTCATAATTTTGAACACTTCTGTTAAATCAACCCTTAACCTTCTCTGCTCTGGGTAGAAAACCCCAGCTTCTCCAGTCTCTCCACGTAACTGAAGTCCCTCATCCCTGCTACCATTCTAGTAAATCTCCTCTACACCCTCTCCAAGGCTTTGACATCCTTCCTAAAGTGCGGTGCCCAGAACTGGACACAAAACTCCAGCTGAGACCTAACCAGTGATTTATAAAGGTTTAGCATTACCTCCTTACTTTTGTAATCAATGCCTCTGTTTATAAAAATGAGAAGTCGCACAACACCAGGTTATAGTCCAACAGATTTATTTAAAATTACAAGCTTTCGGAGCTGTCGCTCCTTCTTCAGGTAGGGTAGCTGTGAGAGAATCTCCCAGAATTCACAATATAAACACAGAAAAAATGTATTCAAATCTTTCCCTACATCAAAGACACACTAAGAGCACAGCCAAGACAATGAGATGTGTCCCAGGGGGTCCAACGTGTCAAAACACCTGCGGGCTGCATATCCTCTCCATTTGTGTTTGGTTCTTGTGTTAGTTTTTTTTTTAAAAACCTGGAAAGACCGGCCATGATGTCAAGTCACGTTCTGTATCGTGGCATGAACCCGATATCGCGATTGAGGCCATCCTCATGAGTGCGGAACTTGGCTATCAGTTTCTGCTCTATGATTTTGCGCTGTCGTGTATCCCGAAGGCCGCCTTGGAGAACGCTTACCCGCAGATCCGAGGCTGAATGCCCCTGACTGCTGAAGTGTTCCCCGACTGGGAGGCAACCCTCCTGCCTGGCATGTCTTGCAGAGGTTGCCGTGGCAGGGTTGTGTGGTGTCGTGGTTGCTGTTCTCCTGAAAGATGGGTAATCTGCTGCGAACGATGGTACTTTTGAGGTTAGGCGGCTGCAAGACATGCCAGATCATGGACACAGATACCATCATCACACGTGAGGACACTACCCACCAGGTACATGGTACATACTCATGTGACTCGGCCAACGTTGTCTACCTGATACGTTGCAGTAAAGGATGCCCCAGAGCATGGTACATCGGCGAGACCATGCAGACACTGAGACAACGTATGAACGGACACCGCGCAACAATCGCCAGGCAGGAGGGTTGCCTCCCAGTCAGGGAACACTTCAGCAGTCAGGGGCATTCAGCCTCGGATCTGCGGGTAAGCGTTCTCCAAGGCGGCCTTCGGGATACACGACAGCGCAAAATCATAGAGCAGAAACTGATAGCCAAGTTCCGCACTCATGAGGATGGCCTCAATCGCGATATCGGGTTCATGTCACGATACAGAACGTGACTTGACATCATGGCCGGTCTTTCCAGGTTTTTTTTAAAAAACTAACACAAGAACCAAACACAAATGGAGAGGATATGCAGCCAGCAGGTGTTTTGACACGTTGGACCCCCTGGGACACATCTCATTGTCTTGGCTGTGCTCTTAGTGTGTCTTTGATGTAGGGAAAGATTTGAATACATTTTTTCTGTGTTTATATTGTGAATTCTGGGAGATTCTCTCACAGCTACCCTACTTGAAGAAGGAGCGACAGCTCCGAAAGCTTGTAATTTTAAATAAATCTGTTGGACTATAACCTGGTGTTGTGCGACTTCTCATTTTTGTCCACCCCAGTCCAACGCCGGCATCTCCACATCATGACCTCTGTTTATAAAGCCAAGGATCCCATTTGCTTTTTAATGGCCTTCTCAACTTGTCCTGTCACCTTCAATAATTTGTGTTCGTACACCCCCAGGTCTCTGTTCCTGCACCTCCTTTAAAATTGTACCATTTAGTTCATAGTGTCTCTCCTCACTCTTCCTACCAAAATGTATCATTCACACATCTCTGTGTTAAATTTCATCTGTCCTGTGTCTGCCCATTTCACCAGTCTGTCTATGTCCTCCTGAAGTCTCTTGCTATCCTCCTCATTGTTCACTACATTTCCGAGTTTTGTTTCATTTGCAAACTTTGAAATGATGCCCTGTATACCCAAGTCCAGGTCATTAATATAGGTCAAACAGAGCAGTGGTCCTACTACTGACCCCAGGGGAACACCACTGCACACTTCCCTCCAGTCTGAAAAACAGCCGTTCACCACTACTCTCTGCTTTCTGTCCCTTAGCCAATTTTGTATCCATGCTGCCACTGTCTCTTTAATTCCATAGGCTTTTTGCTAACAAGTCTATTATGTGGTACTTTATCAGAATGCCTTTTGAAAGTCCGTATACCTAACATTAACCGCACTACCCTCATCAACCCTCTCCATTACTTCATCGAAGAATTCGATCAGGTTTGTCAGACATGATTTCCTTTAACAAATTCATATTGCCTCCATAAGAAGATTTCATTTTGGTCCCTAATTGGCCCTACCCTTTTACTCTTTATATGTTTATGGAATATGTTAGTATTCCCTTTTATGATCCCCGCTAATCATTTCTCATACATTCTCCTTGTCACTCATGAGATAGAAACATAGAAAAATAGGAGCAGGAGTAGGCCATTCGGCCCTTCGAACCTGCTCCGCCATTCAATATGATCATGGCTGATCCTCCATCTCAATACCATATTCCCGCTCTCTCCCCATACCCCTTGATGCCTTTTGTGCCTAGAAATCTATCTATCTCCTTCTTAAATATATTCAGTGACTTGGCCTCCACAGTCTTCTGTGGTAGAGAATTCCAAAGATTCACCACCCTCTGAGTGAAGAAATTTCTCCTCATCTCAGTCCTAAATGTCCTACCCCGTATCCTGAGACTGTGATCCCTCGTTCTAGACCCCCCAGCCAGGGGAAACATCCTCCCTGCATCCAGTCTGTCTAGCCCTGTCAGAATTTTATACGTTTGAATGAGATCCCCTCTCATTCTTCTAAACTCTAGTGAATACAGGCCTAGTCGACCATTTGCCTTCCTAACTGCTTGCTGCACCCGCATGTTTGCTTTCAGTGACTGGTGTACAAGGACACCCAGGTCCCTTTGTACATCAACATTTCCCAATCTAGCACCATTTAAATAATACTCTACCTTTCTGTTTTTCCTTCCGAAGTGGATAACTTCACATTTATCCACGTTATACTGCATCT
The DNA here is from genome assembly GCA_030390025.1 of Squalus acanthias. Lineage (NCBI taxonomy): Eukaryota > Metazoa > Chordata > Chondrichthyes > Squaliformes > Squalidae > Squalus > Squalus acanthias. Next base: position 1,052,528 of record CM059446.1, on the reverse strand, counting down.
GCCATGTATTTGCCCACTCACTCAACTTGTCTAAATCACCTTGAAGCCTCTTTGCATCCTCCTCACAACTCACAATCCCACCTAGTTTGAGCACATGAAGAAAACTATTAAAAGGATATGGGGTAAAGATCAGGGAAATGGAATGAGATGGATAGCTCTGGTGCAGAGTTAGCACCAGCACCTGAACAAATGCCCATGTGGCCTCCTTTTAGCAATGATTTAAGAGAAAGGTCATTAGGAAATGTTAGGAAAGGAAGGAAATTCTCTGCATGAAACTGTATTCATTGGGGAGAAAACTGCAGCAGAAACAGTTCCTGCTGGAAGACCAAAGGAGGAAAGGGGAGAATAAGTAATTTGTCAGAGCTCCAGGCTATCCCCAGCTGAGGACCCAGGCAGGCTACCTGCCCTTGGTCGTCTCTCAATGCCATTCTGGAACTGCTCACTAGCAGCTGAACAGCGACAGTGCAAGATTCAAGAGCTACATCCTTTCCAATGTTCCGTCCTTTCTTGTAAAGGACCACCTGAGCTCAGCTCAGCCCCTAAGTGATGGAACAGCTGAGAAAGGAAACTCACCAAGAAAGAAAACCTTGTGTTTATGCAGCACAGAGCGTTTCACATACAAGCAATGATTCTACAGTGACTGTTGTTATGTCAGCATATTGTGAGCAGCAAAGTGAGCTGACTGGCTGAACAGCGTGTTGGGTGATCTGTCACCAATAAAGGTGCATAAATAAAATGAACTATAGGGACCCAGTGCCACTGTGTTGTATGACACTACACCTCAATGTTTGCTGGAGATTACATACCTTTTAACAAAAAAAATTGCTCAAAAAATCACTCGTTTCAATCATCAGGAGTTGCTTCTGTGCAACAACTTCACCCGCACCAACTTACATTTGGATAGTCCTCTCCATATACAAAAGCATCTCCTGAAAATCATCCCTTGGTGCTTGAAAATCAGGAGTAAGAGGTCACTGAGGGACATGTACAAAGCTTCAGACACAGCTGACTTTTTATGGACCCGTCAACTTGTGTCAATTTTCAGTAAGTTTTCCTTCTCTTTGAGTGCATCCTGCTACAACAATAAACTACAATATCACAAATTCAACAAGTATATGTATGGCCATGAACCTGCCTCAGATACCATCCAGGAACAAGTCCTTTTGCTTGTTCTTGTGATTATGCAGCTCTTTTGAAGACTGGCAACTTAATTCCCATCAAAGACCAGAGCTGCTGGTCTCAACAAACAATTCATGAAGTGTCACATAGAAACATAGAAACAAACAAAAATAGGAGCAGGAGTCGGCCATTCGGCCCTTCGAACCTGCTCCGCTATTCAATATGATCATGGCTGATCCTCCATCTCAATACCATATTCCCGCTCTCTCCCCATACCCCTTGATGCCTTTTGTATCTAGAAATCTATCTATCTCCTTCCTAAATATATTCAGTAACTTGGCCTCCACAGCCTTCTGTGGTAGAGAATTCCAAAGATTCACCACCCTCTGAGTGAAGAAATTTCTCCTCATCTCAGTCCTAAATGTCCTACCCCGTATCCTGAGACTGTGACCCCTCGTTCTAGACCCCCCAGCCAGGGGAAACATCCTCCCTGCATCCAGTCTGTCTAGCCCTGTCAGAATTTTATACGTTTCAATGAGATCCCCTCTCATTCTTCTAAATTCTAGTGAATACAGGCCAAGTCGACCTAATCTCTCCTCATACGACAGTCCTGCCATCCCAGGAATCAGTCTGGTGAACCTTCACTGCACTCCCTTTATGGCAAGTATATCCTTTCTTAGGTAAGGAGACAAACACTGCACACAGTACTCCAGGTATGGTCTCACCAAGGCCCTGTATAACTGTAGTAAGACATCCTTGCTCCTGTACTCAAATCCTCTTGCAATGAAGGTCAACATACCATTTGCCTTCCTAACTGCTTGCTGCACCTGCATGTTTGCTTTCAGTGACTGGTGTACAAGGACACACAGGTCCCTTTGTACATCAACATTTCCCAATCTATTACCATTTAAATAATACTCTGCCTTTCTGTTTTTCCTACCGAAGTGGATAACTTCACAGTTGTCCACGTTATACTGCATCTGCCATGTATTTGCCCACTCACTCAACTTGTCTAAATCGCCTTGAAGCCTCTTTGCATCCTCCTCACAACTCACAATCCCACCTAGTTTCGTGTCGTCGGCAAACTTGGAAATATTACATTTCGTTCCCTCATCCAAATCATTGATATGTCACACAGTCAACAAATGGAGATTTAGACACGGAACAGAATGTTTTGGAAATATACAGCAGGTCCCTCAGTATCTGAAAAAAGGAAAGCCAGGTTAGTGATTCTGACAAAGGCTCTGTACCTGAAATATTAACCTTTCTCTTTCAGACACTGATAAACCTGTTGCATATTTCCAGCGTGCTCTGTTTTTATTTTAAACAGGGAGGATGCAAGCAGGAAGACATTGAAGTATCTGGAATTCAGAATGAAAAAGAAAGTTGACACGACCATAACAGTATTGCTGCAATCGGAAGACAGGAAAAGACGGAATGGAGAATGGGAGGTCATGGGTGAGACGGTGGGGAGGTGTTGGCATTGGAACAGTCCAGAGCTGTTGAGGGGGAAGAATGGTTTGAAGGGCGATGACGAGTTTGGGGAGGAGTGGGAAGCGAGGCAGCTTCAGCAACGGAGACAACACGAGTGATGAGCGAGTGGTGGTTTGAGTTTGGGGCCATTTGGAGTTTAATGTTGGGCAAGGAGGGTGTTGGCGATTGCGTCAATCTCTGTTTTTAGTTAGAGAGAAGTTTCATTGTGTTTCTTCCCACATCCTCCCTGTGGCTGAAGCACTTTCTAATACTTCAAACAGTGAGGCGGCAATGGTGGCTCTGGAAATCCAGGGTGCCCGCTGTCTTGTGTGAGCGGAGAGGACGCACATGCTGGCTGTGGGAGCAGCTGTGCCCAGTCGGGAAGGAGCCGGGAAAGAACAGATTGGCCCGGTTCCAGATGCTACAGCAGTGATCACCAGGCCCGCTGGCAAATTCTTCTCCCGGGCTGTTCACAGGAATGCCCGGGAAATCAATCCTCAATTCAGAAGTCTTGGCAGCCTTAGCAGTGCCTGATGACTATCGAGTGACCATTGCTGGAAAGTGCATTCGTGGGAATATTGGGTGAGGACAGGAAGGGACTCAACTGCACACACCTCTCACTGCGGATAATCCTCTGATAAACTCACACATGAACACTAGCCACTTGCGGTGAGGTGCAGGAGGATTGCTGGGGATCGTAGCAAAACCTCACACCAGTCAGGGCCTCCAGGAGAGGAGGGAAGAAGAGTACAAATACCAGACTGCAGCAGTTTAATCGAGCAGTGACACTGACTGCCCGAGTCACAGGGCATGAGTTCAACGGTCCTCCAGAACTACCTGCCCAGAGATTTGGCAAATTGATTCAGGGTGACCGTCTGATATTTCGCTTTTCTGAGGAAAGTGCAGTTTTACCCAGTGCACATTTTTTCTCAATTACTTGCTCGGGGAGTCACTCGTCACTTTCTACTGTAGCTGCAGAGTTTGGCCTAAGTGATAAATCGGGGCTCAGCCCCAACTACTCTCATCACCTCAGAACAAAGCAAAGGCCAAGACTGTGTGTGCAGCACGACATCTAATGAAGCAATAACAGACACTGACTGCACTGCAGCAGGGAATTCAGAAGAGGCAGGTGGAGCTAAGGGATGAGGACCCAGGTCATGCCTTCAGTTAGCCCGCTGTCATGCTTCCCTGGTACAGTCCAGGCACAGTCCATTATTAACATTTGATCCATCTCAGCTACTGTTTGAGCCAGTACCAGGTCTCTTCACTTTTTAAACTTCATGGCCCTGACTCCAACTGTACTCTGCTCCAAGCACAGCCCATTACTGCCGAGGCACTGTGAAGGGTTGACAGTCTCCTCACGCCACAGTGCCTCATACAGATATCAGACCAACTCTCAATGTCAAATGAGTCTGCAAGGCTCAGCCTATAAGAACGGCATATTTTGAAACACTGATCACATTTTAAACATGTCCGTTTGGTTCGATCAGGCGCACTTTTGCCTGAGTCAGTGGTTGTGGTTTCAAGCCTCACTTCAGGCCTTCAGCACATAAACTGGGCGCCTACACCCGCGCAGTCCAGAGGGCACGCTGCAGTGTAAATCTTTCGGATGACACTTTAAACAGTTTCCATGATATAATAGGATGAAAAATGACCTTCAAGCCTCGATGCTCATTAACACTAAATGATCTGGAGAATAACGGATGCCTGGGAGAGACTACAAGCAGGAGATTCGTCGATGGTTTTGCTTTATCGAGTTTTCAGTCCCATTTATGGTGAGGGCGAGTTCGCGCCTTCTGATCCACGCCCACTCATGTCTGTGAGTGCATTTTACTCAAGAACAAATAGCAGCCGAGAGCCCAAAATAACACCGCCAGCATCTATTACACCAAACGTCGTTTCATTTTAAACTAAATTATTACATCACGGAATCAGGTCATTCGGCCCATCCGGTCATTGTTGGTGTTTATCCTCCACCCGAGCGGGATCCTCATCCCATCCTCATCTGTTCCCTGATCCCTTTATCCCCCATTCCTTCAATCACCCTCTAACCTGTTCTTCAATGTTGGCACAGTCTCTGCCTCAGTCACTAACTGTAGTGAATTCCACAGCCTCACAGCCCTCTGTGCAAAGAAGTTTCTCCTGCTCTCGGTCCTAAATCTCTTACATTTAACCTTATATCTAAGTGCCCTTGTCCTGGACCCTCAATCACTGGAAACAGTCTGTTTCCATCTATACTATCCCATCCCTTCATAATTTTAAACACCTCAATCTAATTGCTTCATAATCTCCTGTTGCAGCATAAACAGTCCCATTTTTCCTTGTCTTTGTATTTCGTCGCCCCAGGCAGCATCTCACTGTGCTTTATAAACAGGATATCACACTGTGCAGATATTCCAGTATTTTTTTAATCGCAGCAATTTATGATAATCTGGAATGCGCTGCCTGAAAGGGCGGTAGAAGCAGATTCAATGGTAACTTTCAAAAGAGAATTGGATATTTACTTAAAAAGGAAAAATTTACAGGGCTACGGGGAAAGAGCGCGGGAGTGGGACTAATTGGAGAGCTCTTTCAAAGAGCCGGCACAGGCACGATGGGCCGAATGGATTCCTTCTGTGCTGTAACATTCTATGGAGTTTAAGCGTCTCTAGATACTAGTTTGTATCTGGCTGGTTAACGTGCTGAAGTTAAATTCCCATCACCTTATTTTAATGCAGTTCTCAACCTGTTTCTTTTGCCATGCTCAGAAATTTACTACACATTAACCAGAACCGAAAAAAATAGCATCCAGAAAGAATTAAACTCCATTAGTGTGTATCCTCCATTTATCCATCTGTTATAATTGGTTGTAACATTAAACAGGCAGCGATGCTCATGGTCACTGGATGGCTGACGATTGTGTGAAGCAGAAACTAGTTTGCGGACAACAGCTGTTGATGATTCCGCCATTCCCATTTACACCTCCTCCAGACCCATCTTTTGTTTCTTTACTTGTCCCGTTACCATCTCCGTTTGCCTTGCATCATCTCTTTTGTCAATTAATCTCTCCTGCCTTCCATCCTATCACAGACCTTCCCTTTTGTTCATTCCTCCCCTCCCCCCTTTCCCTGCCTCTGCACTTGCTTAAAATTTGTCACATCACTAACTTTTTCCAGTTCTGATGAAAGGTCATTGACCTGAAACGTTAAGTTTGTTTCTCTCTCCACAGATGCTGCCTGACCTGCTGAGTATTTCCAGCATTTTCTGTTTTTATTTCAGATTTCCAGCATCCACAGTATTTAGCTTTTGTATAAGTACAACAACAACAACTTGTATTTATATAGCGCCTTTAACATAGTAAAACGTCCCAAGGTGCTTCACAGGAGTATTATAAAACAAAGAAATTTGACACTGAGCCACATAAGGAGATCATGGCCCAAAAATTTGTGAGGAAGCCTTCGTGCGAGGGTAAGGCCTCCCCGCGATCTCTCACTGCGCGTTGGCTTTTTCAGTTCCAGCTCGCACGAACTTGATGTTCTGGACAGCTGCTGTGCTGGGCTTGCGTATCCCACCGGCGTAGTTAATTCGTGCGAGCTGTGGGATCACGTGACTCAGTTAGAGCCAATGGCAGCACACCATCTTCCATTCATAACTTTCACATAAGTGCTGTGAAAGCTATGAATCTATACCCCCCAAAAGAACCGCTAAACCTCAATTAAATTTTTTTAAAAACCCATCACATTAATAAAATAAGTATAGTTAAATAAATTAACCATTTTAAATAAAAAATTAAATTTTTGAAAAAATTTAAAATCTTTTAAAAAGTTATAAAAATAAACTTACCTGTCTTTAAAGTCTCTAAAAAAGATATACCTGTTAAAAAAAATTCAAAATAATACTTAATTCACTACTTACCTTGTTAAAAGTGGGTCTTACTCCTTTTTTAATGTGTAGAATCTTCCGTACTTACCTGCGCGTTGAAACCACTAAGTGCACTGCATGCGCGCAGCCTGTAGCGCGCACGCGGTTCACCTAGGACCCGCCCCCTTTTCCATTCACCAAGTGCCGGTTTTCAGCGCATGCGCAGTGCATGCAGAAAACCGGCAATTGGAGACAGAATACGCGAGAGTACGCAGTGCGTACTCTCGCGTAGCGGCACTAATTTTTGGGCCATTAGGGCAGGTGACCAAAAGCTTGGTCAAAGAGGTAGGTTTTAATGAGCGTCTTAAAGGAGGAAAGAGAGGTAGAGAGGCGGAGAGGTTTCAGCAGGGAATTCCAGAGCTTAGGGCCGAGGCAACAGAAGGCACGGCCACCAATGGTGGAGCGATTATAATCAGGAATGCTCCAGAGGGCAAAATTAGAGGAGCGCAGATATCTCGGGGGGGTGGGGGGGGGGGGGGGCTGAAGGAGATTACAGAGATAGGAAGGGGCGAGGCCATGGAGGGATTTGAAAACAAGGATGAGAATTTTAAAATCGAAGCGTTGCTTAACCGGGAGCCAATGTAGTTCAGCGCGCACAGGGGTGATGGGCGAACGGGACTTGGTGTGAGTTAGGACATGGGGCAGCCAAGTTTTGGATGAGCTGAAGTTTACGGAGGGTGCAATGTGGGAGGCCAGCCAGGAGTGCATTGGAATGGTCAAGTCTAAAGGTAACAAAAGCAGTACAATTGCTTTTAAGGCAGAAGGTGATTCCTTCACTTTAACTTCTTGAATCCAACATTGAACTTCTGAAAATGGAACATTTAAAAAAATTCATTCTTGGCATACGGGTGTCGCTGGCAAGGCCGTCATTTATTGCCCATCCCTAGTTGCCCCTTGAGAAGGTGGTGGTGAGCCGCCTTCTTGAACCGCTGCAGTCTGTGTAGTGTAGGTACTCCCACAGTGCTGTTAGGGAGGGAGTTCCAGGATTTTGACCCAGTGATGATGAAGGAATGGTGATATATTTCCAAGTCAGGATGGTGTGTGACTTGGAGGGGAACTTGCAGGTGGTGATGTTCCCATGCGCCTGCTGCCCTTGTCCTTCTAGGCGGAAGACTCAATGGATTCTTAGTTTCAGAATCCTAGAAAGTAAATAATTTGTGCCACACAGGAAGGAGTCCGTGTGCCAGGCCTCATCACAGGGGATAGTTTGGACATTAAACGCTAATTTGAGAGGAACAAAATGATAACGTACCTAGCCAGAGAGACAGGGAGTCACACACATGGAGCCTGATAGAGGTGCATTGTAGCTGTGAGTCCTCATAGATCTCCTGGAAAATTGCATTTCAGGCCTGTCTGGATATACATTTCAGTGATGAATGACATTCTATTCCTGAGACAGCTTCTTTTGGGCCTGAACAAACCTGTAAAATGCCAATGTTTCTGAGAAGAGCTAATATATTTCTAATCTGCCTCATCAAAACTGACCCTGGGGCAGTCATCAAAGGATCCAGCGATTGGCTATCATTTTTAATCCAAGCCTATTCTCTCATTAGTATGCACTCACCACGTGCACCCCGAGGGGTAGCCCGAGCCTGTAGGCTGCAGCACCATGAACAACCCTCATTTAGGACTGCTTTACATTATAGTTAGCAAATTCATGGTTCTTGGGAATTTGCAGTAACATTCACTGTTATTTATTCTGTTCTTTGTACTGAGCAAAGCCTCCCACTGGAGTTAGGTTCTGTTATATATCAGGCTGCTGTAAATATCGAATGTAAATCTCGTCATTCTCTGCAGTAAAAGGAAAGCCTGTGTGCAGCTGTTAATTTTAAACAGGGATCTTGACCGGGAATTTCATGGCGTGTGATAATTGGTGAAGAGTTTGGCACACTGACTGTGGTGGAGCGGGCAGCGACACGATACCAAAAGATGATCATCATGCCTTAAACATTTTAAACCATGTGCGAACTGCTTTTTAGTCAAATATTGAGATGTTCCCCAAGAGGAATAGAGGAGGGATTTAAAGCTGTACCTTTTCTTTTACATCCCACTCTCCGGTAGTCTCTCCAAAAGCAACCTCCAAAACCAGGTAGGTTCCAGCATCATCCTGATTGCATAGACAGGTGTGAAGACTCACTCAGATCCCAGTGCCAGTAACACTTTCCAATGATTCAGGCATCACCCTGAAACCTGGTGGCAAGTGGAAGGCAAAATGAAACCAGTACTAAGGAAATCTCTGAGGACGCGTGTTCCCACTCCTCTCACCGAGAAGTCATTCAATTCCTTTTAAGAACATAAGATAAGAATTAGGAACAGGAGTCGGCCATTAAGCCCCTCGAAACTGCTTCGCCATTCAATAAGATCATGGCTGATCTACCTCAACTCCACTTTCCCGCCCGAATCCATATCCCTTGATTCCCTTTTGGATCTTTCCATTCTTTTTCTTAAACTCCTGATCAACTGCAGATACTTGTTTTCTAACATGTCACACTGGCTGTCCCCCCCCCTCTCTCATTCACTGAGGCCGAACACAATCTGCCTTGTAGCTGAAAATCACTGAAGTTCCGTATCAATAAATCATCACAATAACAGCATTCCTTTTCCAATTCCCTTTTCAAAAAAGAAACCATTAAACGCAAAATCATCCCTCTCTCGGCAAGCAATTAATGGAACACCACCATTATTCTTACTTAAGTCCAGGGCTGTTAATAGAAACCCCAGTGCCAAGGACAGCGATCACTCACTGCAGTAAATTACCCCATCCACAATGCATTTAAAAGCTAATGGTATTAAAGACGAACATTAGTGATGTTGGTGGGGTGAGAATACCCACCTCCCCCTTCCCTTAGAATGTCCCTCATTTCACCATCCCTGCTCCTCGTAGCCAGCAACCTGGTCTGTGTGGGTGGGAGGGGCTTTGAGGACAATCTCCAGGTGTAGTCCCACAGGGAGCGTGTCCACCTGCACACACTGGGTGTTGGTACATGACCATAGGTCCAGTGCAGTGCTTGAAGCAGAGACATTATAGACTTGTGCCCCACACACTGGGGAGGGGGAGGGGGGGTGAATTTTCATGGGGATTTCTCCATGAATCTTTGGCAGAGTATCCCAGAAACCCCAGTAAAACATCATAAACAGTTTACACCGTTTTACCACCGATTCCGTCGCTCATCCGTTGAAATTACGGAAAACGATCAGGAAAATCCTCACAGAAATTCACCCCCCCCGCCCGCCCCCGCTGTAACCATCTCAGTCTGTTGTGTAGGACTACTGTTGGCGATATTAACGCTGTATCTACTCACTGAAAATCTCTCTTGCCTCTATTTAAAACAAACAGGTTAATGCCTCTTTAAAACAAGTGGAGAGAGGAACTTGATACGCGCCCATTAAACATGTGTGGTAGTAAGTTCTACCCTGATGTGTCCAATCAACCCCCTCGCACTCCTCTTAGTGCTGTAGCAAATTGCACTCACAGTACACACCTGAACCACCCGTACACACCTGTACCATCTGTACACACCTGTACCACCCGTACACACCTGTACCACCCGTACACACCTGTACCATCTGTACACACCTGAACCACCCGTACACACCTGTACCATCTGTACACACCTGTAAACACCTGTACCACCTGTACACACCTGAACCACCCATACACACCTGTAAACACCTGTACCACCTGTACACACCTGAACCACCCATGCACACCTGTACCATCTGTACGCACCTGTAAACACCTGTACCACCTGTACACACCTGTAATCACCTGTGCATTACATCCATTTTATTCTGGGTGTCCTTATACACAATCTGCATTTCCTATGCATTCAGCATCTGCCATTGTTTATTACCCATGTTGTGTCCTTCAGAGCTGGGCCCTCTAATCCTAGACTCCACATCATCAGCAATTACAAAGTATCCCCTTACACACTCCTTCTAACCAACAATGGAGGGGGCAGGATGAGATTTTTGTGCGCCTAGAGACACGCACACAAACTCACACACACCCCAGACACAAATGCACTCTCACACACTCGCCACCCACACACACACTCCCCTCCCACTCACACACACACACATCCCACCCACCCACCACACACCCACATCTACATGTGCACTCTCACTGGTCTCCCTGGAGGAAGCTGTAACAGTGAGTGTTGCCATGGTTGAGTAACCCAACTAATTAATGAGCTGCCAGTTCCAAATAAATTGTTGAAATGAATCAATAAAATGAAAACACTCAATAACATAAGATCATACATTAGGAAGGCAATAAAAAGCAAGCTGGAGCTTCACAGCCTGACGCAGGTCATCAACTACCTATTCCTACCCACAACCCGCCCTCTGCAAAGTGGGCATATCAGTCAGCCGTCCAGTCAGAACACAGTACCATTCTCACTACAATAGTTAACTTGGTGTGAGCTTAGCTCAATGTGGATCAGCAGGTTGTGTGCATGAGGCCCCATTCCAGGGCTTGAGTGTATAACGTAGACAGACACTCCAGTGTAATATGGAGGGGGTGCTGCATTGTCATCCTGTAGGTGAGGCATTAAACAGATGTCCTGTCTGCCTGTTTAGGTGGATGTTAAAGCCAAAAAGCGAAGACAGTGGGGTTGGTTTTCTGGAGGGATCGAATCAACTGTAGTGAAGGGCTTCCATCGATTGAATCAATCTAAGAAAATGCCCAATGTCCAAAATGGCCGATTCTTATTCTGAATCTTATCACATTCAGGAGAGAAAAAAGGTTAAAATTAAAATTAGAGGGAAACAGATTATCCCAAGAAGTGAACCATTCCCATTGGAGCTCCCAGCTGGTTAGTTCACTGTGTGTCCAGTAACGTACCTGGGAGATCTGCTCACTATTTTCTTCAGTGAGCATTTTAATTGCAAACTATTCGAAGCAATGTGATAAAACATATCAAGAAAGATCTTTGTTAATTGATCTATTTAAAGCAGTCTGTTAACATTACTCTGTAAACCGTGGCAATGTAAAATGACATCAGCACCTAATCATCAACAGCTAAATATCAATTTCAGTCTGTGCCTCAACCGGCTGCAGCCACTCAAAAATACTTCCCAGGAGCATCAGGTGCTTCCTTTGAAAGGCATCAATAGGGATAGATAGAGAGAGGATAAATGGCAAAAAGCTAGGAACAGTGGAGGTCCAAAGGGATTTAGGGGTCTATGTAGACAGATTACTAAAATGTGGCAGTCAGGTACAAAAAATAATCAAAAAAGCTAATGGAATGTTAGCCTTTATAACTAAAGGGCTAGAATATAAAGGGAGGAAGTTATGCTACAGCTATATAAAGCCCTGGTTAGACCACGTTTGGGGTACTGTAAGTTCTGGGCACCGCACCTTAGAAAGGATATATTGGCCTTGGAAGGAGAGCAGTGCAGATTCACCAGAATTATACCGGGACTCCAAGGGTTAGATTATGAGGAGAGATTATATTAACAAGGCTTGTATTCCCTGGAATATGGAAGATTACTGGGTGATTTGATGGAAGTTTTTAGGATTTTGGAAGGAATCGATAGGGTAGATAGAGAAACTTTATCCGCTGGTGGGAGAGTCTAGGACAAGGGGACATAACCTTCAAATCAGAGCCAGGCCATTCAGGAGAGAAGTTAGGAAACACTTCTTCACACAAAGGTGGCAGAAGTGTGGAACTCTCTCCCACAAAAAGCAGTAGATGCTAGCTCAATTAATCATTTTAAATCTGGGATCAATAGATTTTCTAGCCAAGGGTATTAAGGGATATGGAGCCAAGGCAGTGGATGGCGTTACGATACAGATCAGCCATGTTCTCATTGAACGGTGGAACAGGCTCGAGGGGCTGAATGACCTCCTCCTGTTCCGATGTTCTCCTTACCTTTTACTACTTTATCCACTTGTTTATCTAACTCCCTTTTAAATGTTGTGACTTCATTAACCACTCAGAATAATGGATTTCATACGCTAATAATGCTTTGTGTGAAAATAAAATTCTTCTAACCTCCCTTTTATGCTTTCAATATTAATCCTGAGTTTATGTCCCCTTGTTGCTGATTCACAGGCCAGTGGAAATAATATTTGACTTATTACTCTCTAAACCATTTCAGAAATGCAGAGGCTGTCCAGACTCAGATCGAAGAGAATGTGTGAAGATGAGTGATCGAGAAATGGTGAAGATCAACTGAGGAAATTGTTGGAATAATCGATTCATTGAAGCAGAGATGGATTATAAGCAGCCTGTCTCATTCCCTCTAGCTAAACACATGATGTTGTCAAAGGTTCGTTTGCTAATTCTGTTAGACTCCTGGTCAATCATGGGCTGACTCAAACCCTAGGAAGGAAAATAATAAAAATGTCTCCTCACTCCTTTAGGTACAGCTATCAGTCCACAAAATGACAGTGTCTATTGGGGCTCCAGTTCTGTTACTAGTCACAAGCGCACAACAACTTGCATTTATATAGTGCCTTTAACATAGGAAAACATCCCGGGGGATGCACGGGGCAGAGCAGGGTGTCTGTGGGGGAGCAGATGTTGAGTGAGTGCTGGAACTTCATGGTGTGGGTAGGAGGGAGCTTGTTAAAGAGAAAGAACTTACATTAACTCCAGAATATCCCAAAGCATTTCACACCAACCCCAGACACTATTGCAATGTAGGAAATGCGACAGCCAATTTGCGCACAGCAAGCTCCCACAAACAGCAATGAAACACATGACCAGATAATCTGTTTTAGTGATGTTGGTTGAGGGATAAATATTAGCTAGGACACCCCGGGTCTCCTTCGTACGGTGTCTTGGGATCTTTAACATCCACCAGAGAGGACAGTTGGTTTAATGTCTCATCTGAAAGAAGGTGCCAGCCGAGATCATGAGGTGAACCGAGCGAGTAAATCCCTGCAGAAACTCACCGCCACTGTGACTGAAAGGCGAGAGTGTCAGCACTGAGCCAAGGCTGACCACTACCCAGTATGTCAGTCACTGCAATATCCTATAGCACAACTCAGAACTCGATATTTTTTAATTAATTACATTGATATTCAGCTTAAGCACAGATGAACGTACTATCAACTGGCACTCCGCACTCGCCATAGAGAGCCTTGGGTTTCAATTTAGCCGCTAAATAATTACCGTTCCATGTAATGTCCCTCATTCACAAATGCAATACCTGGTCTTCTTATCTCTATTGGTCCAATAAAAAGACTATTGATTGCTTCACAAATTGCTACATTTAGAGATCCAGTTCATTGAAGCACGAGTTAATTTAGTTGGGAAAGACAATGTAGCGCACAATGACAGAAGAAGCTGTCCTTCCTGCAATGCAATTAAACTGCTGCTAATGTTCCTCTCTCCTGCGACAAGGCCTCATCTCTGAGTGACTCAGCATAGTGGCCTTTACACTGCTTTCAGCACATAGTTAAATTACAATATTAAATCCAATCGCACTCCTGTAATTCATCCAGTATTTAGTCTCTTATAAGAACATAAGAAATAGGAGCAGGAGTAGGCCATTCGGCCCCTCGAGCCTGCCCCGCCATTCAATAAGATCATGGCTGATCTGATCTTAGAGATATTAGTATCTAATTACCAGGACTATTAAAGTAAAAACATGGCTCTCCAGCCAATTAAATAAACTTTAATTGTGAATACATTAGTTTGTCTGTCTCCTGTCCGTCTCTCTAAATTAACATTTTCTGTATCAAGCAGTTTTAATGAAGGGGATTTTCACCCGAAACATTAACGTGACTTTTCTCTTTTAAAATGTTGACAATGTATTAACAGCACTTTCTCTCTTTCTTTCAGATTTCCAATATTTGCAGTTTTTTCTTTTTTTCTCTCTCTCAATATATTTATGCCTCTCTCTGTATCTATCTCTTCATCAAAAAGTTTTGAAAGCACTCAGCACACTTCAGAAATCAAACTACTAATTGTTAAAAAAAACATAAAAATAAGATAAAGAAAGCCTGTTATTTCTGGCTATTTTATTCTGACCCGCAACTGAGAATTTGCAAGCAGCCGCCAATCTGCCAACATCCCTCACCAAACAGCAATTAAACTCTGATTGACCTCAGGCTGTGTTTATTTACAGCAATTAGTGCTTGTAGTCTTTAAGGGAGGGGACATATTAAACACAGCTGCACTGTAACAGCAAAATAATAGTGTGTTACACGTTATAATACTCCTCCCATAATTAAATATCATCCAACTTGCCTACGGGAGGATATATTTTATATAAGTATCTTATCATACACACATCCGGTCTACAAAATCTTACTTCCTATTGTCATGATTTAGTCATGCTTTCATGTCAACTTTTCCCATTATATTCCTATGTCCACATTTATAATGGAAACTGTCTATGTAAACCTGTCATGCTGTAATGATACCATCCCACCAGTGGTGGTGCTGTAGCATTTTAGTTTTGTGTCTTCCAACACCTCAGCCTCTACTGCAGAGAAACATCAGCTTCAACTACCTTACCTTCTGTTCCCAAATTGCCATAAGTTTTGCTATTAAACTATAAATAATATGAAATTAAAATATAATAACAAGGGCAGACTGTATGACTTTGCAATGGGGACAGAATTATCTCCACCCTCTAACCCTACTTCACCTGAAGACTACATTTGTTCTTGACTCCTCATTTAAAGCCACCGGAGATTACCTAATCACACCATAAAAATGTAAACAAAACCATGGTTCTAACCTGTAACTTGAATTGCAATTAACTCTGATTAACCTGACTCAGTGTTTACTTAACAGCAATTCACCTTTCTGCCTTTATAGGGACACAGCTTCACTTCAATGGTACAACACTCCTGTCATAAAACAATTTATCATTGAATGTACAATAAACAAAGCTACAGAAGATCTGCTGGTGTTTCTAGGTAATATTAAATGTCTTGTCTATAGCACATACTTCCTGTAGCTAACACGCTTACTTCTCCATCACAATTTGTTGAAGATATCCTCTTATTGTTTTAAAACAGTGTATCCTCTGATTCGCGGTCAGCAACACTAAGGGAGATCCACCAGTATTTATAACACGTCTACAAGGCAAGTTATTTCCTGCTCACAGAGACTCACATGATACAAGATCTGTTGAGGAAAGGGAAAGATGCAAGCAGAGATATTAATAGCACTTTATGATTGGGGTGGGGGGTTAGTGGAAGAAGCGTACTGTAGTACTCCTCCTTACAGTAGTACTGTGGGAGGGGAAAATTGCATGATGGAATTTTACACGCACTCTGGATGGAACAGGATTGATGAGCCAAATGTCTTTTCCTTGTTACGGACTTTATGTTCTTATCTCTGCTGTTTAGCTTCCACTGTATCACATCAGATTGCAGTTGTGTGTCACACTATGATTTCACTTTGTGTGAATCAGGACTTCTACACACTCAGATCCCAGCTGTGCAGCATCCGATATATTGCGACAGTGAAAGAGATCTACATTTTATTTAAGACATTGAAATGGGGGCAAAGAGGTGATTAATGGATGAGACACCATAGAGGTGATTTAAAATGCTTCATAAAACAGCTGTTCCAAGATCAGATCAAACTTGTTCTGCCCATGTCATGGTCAGTGATGTTTTCGGAGTGCACAAAGGCATAAATCCTGCATGAAATGTTCATTCCAATGCCATGAAATGGTCTTCAAACTTTCTCAAATAAACAGGAAACTAATGCAACCAGTTGGAAAATCCGGTTTGGGGAAGTGAAGTGATGAGAATCCCCCAAGCTCAGTTTGTTGATAATGATGGGAGGTCCATGCCACAACAATCAGGCTCGTGGGCAAAAGTGCATCACCTTCGTGCTTTATTCCATTTTTATTAACATCCACTGACAAACACTTATGTTTCTGACTGTCAATGACCTGCTTATTTGAGCATCTATCTCCTTTCTACTCTTCATCCAGTCAGAAAATTGGGAGTTCAAATCACAAATCTGCCCATCAAACTCAGCCAGTTGGCAAGCTTTAAATGCCAGGGTAGTTAGTCATTCCAGCTTTCTTGCATCATTTGGGTGAGTGAAGCCTAGGATTGCCTGTCACTCACATTCACTTTGCTCAGTTGGGTGAGTCGGAGCCGTAGGGCTATCTATTGCCTCCTGCTGGAGAAAGATGTACAATGGCAAACAGCCCATTACAATCTCTATTGGGGATGAAATGGAACTAAAACAGTAACACTAACTCTGACACTGGCTCTAAGGGTGCAGGGTGGGGGCATGGTTGAGGAGATCAGCCATGGCTTTCAATGTCCTTTGTTGGAAAGTGCATTTGTATGCATGTAAGATGAAGATAGGGCCAGGCCTGACCTGTGCTGCCACTCACAGTTCAATAGCCCACTATCTATGCTCTTACATGAATCATGGTGTCACTTGGCCAAAGTGCTCAAGAGCTATTGACACCTATAGCACCACAAACTAGCACCAGTCAGTGCTCCCAGGAGCAAAGGGTAGAAAACTGGGAGACAAAACCTCATGTTGATCGACAGCAAAAAAAAGAAAATCAGACACCTGTGATCATTCTGGCTCATTCATTTCTCAAAGAAGTTCTCAATGGATTCTCTGAAGGGGCAGTGAGCCCAAAATTGGCGCTCTTCCAAATGATCAAAATTCAGAATATAGACAGCATCCTCACAAACCCACACTACCGTCCTCAGATATTCAAACAGATTTATTAATACAATGTAAATTTTGAGTTGCTGTTACCTCTGGGAGAAGACATCGCTGCCCAAACTATATCAGTATTTCTTTGTTCCACAGATATTTCTGAAATCTGAAGAATTTCTAATGATCAAACAGAATTTTCTGTGAAGAACATTCTTTACAAACACACACTGATGATTTTTAATTTGTGGTTTAACCCTCACAGAATGACTGAAGTGAGCACATCATAGCCTGAGGCTAATTCTGGCACCAACAGAACTATTGACTTGGCCTTCAAACCATCCATTACCGGGAGCAAAGTCAAAAACACACCACCCCCAATCTCTGAGATATCCTGTCCCTTCCATATGAGAAAACAAGTAATGACTTGAATACCAAAATTCAAAGTCTGAATAAGCCATTGTGAGCATGAAGATATTGGGAAAAAATAGCTCTTAGCTCTGGCCACTGTAGTGAAAGGACATACCAAAGGGAAATAGATAGGCTCTTTCTATAAATGTTTATCTTTGGGACCCATGAAAAAGCTTATTATAGTGAGGGGTGTGCTGCAGAAAGATGCTTTCAATGGGTTCTCTGTTAATGAATGATTTAAACAATGCATTATGCCAACGGTTGATATTTGAAGGATTCATGGTAAGCTTTGCCAGGTACACCAGAGAGAACATAATAATGATATTCTACTGTTTGCTATTGGTAATAAAATCATAGGCCCATTTAGAAACAATAAGTTTATGATACTGCTACAGGGAGCAGGCACAGGAACCTTACTGCAACCGTTTAACCGGTTTCTTCATAAATGCTAAACCTGTGAAATAGAGTGCCTGGGAGAGAGTGGAGGGGGAAAGTGTTGGCAAATTCAAGGGGGAGCTGGGTACATTTGGCCAAAAATAAGTGATTGAGGGGCAGAAGGGATGGATCAACTGCTCGAACTATAATGATATCTCCCAACCCTGTACATTCACAGGTCTCTTTTTGCAGTTTGTACCCAACCCACTTCAAGAAGACATTAGAAAACTTGTAGACTGGGCAGTTACGCAGCAAATGAACTTTAGCATAGATAAATGTGAGCAGATGCACTTTGGTAAGAAAAATAGAAACATCACCTACACCTTAGAAAATAGGAAACTGAATGGGATAGAAGAGCAAAGGGATCTAGGGATACAGGTGAACAAATCATTAAAAACAGCATCGTAGGTTAGCAAAGCAATTACAAATTTATTTCTAGGGGTATAGACTTCAAAAGTAGTGAAGTTATTTCAAATGTGTATAGGACCGTGGTCAGACCACACTTGGAGGACTGTGCACAGTTTTGGTCTCCATACTATAAAATTACTACCACGGGAAGTGGTTGAGGAAAATAGCTCAGATGCTTTCAAAAGGAAACTAGACAAGTACATGAGAGAAAAGGGAATAGAAAGATATGCTGAAAGACTGAGATGAGGTAGATGGAATGGGAGGAGATGCATTTGGAGTATAAACACCAGCACAGACAAGTTGGGCTGAATGGCCTGTTTCTGTGCTGTATATTCTATGTAATTCCACCCAATTTATTTGATCTCCTTTTATTTGATGAGGTGACAGAGAGGGTTGATGAGAACAATGCAGTTGATGTGGTGTACATGGATTTCCAAAAGATGTTCGAAAAGTGCCACATAATAGGCTTGCCAGCAAAGTTGAAGCCCATGGAATAAAGGGGACAGTGGCAGCATGGATACAAAATTGGCTAAGTGACAGGAAACAGAAAGTAGTGGTGAACAGTTGTTTTTCAGACTGGAGGAAGGCATACAGTGGTGCTCCCCAGGGGTCGGTTCTAGGACCACTGCTTTTCTTGATATATATTGGGCCGAAAATTGATCCCGGGACGCGAGAGTACGCACTGCCATGCTGTGAGACTTATGAATGGAAGATGGTGTGCTGCCATTGGCTCTAACTGAGTCACGTGATCCCACAGCTCGCACGAATTAACTACGCCGCTGGGATACGCAAGCCCAGCACAGCTGATGTCTGGAACATCAATTTCGTGCGAGCTGGATCAGAAAAAGCATAAGCGAGGTGAGACATCGCGGGGAAGGCTTACCCCCGCGGGAACAGAGCGAGATCAATTTCTGGGCCATTAATGACTTGGATGTGGGAGTGCAGGGCACAATTTCAAAATTTGCAGATGACACAAAACTTGGAAGTATAGTGAACAGTGAGGAGGATAGAGATAGACTTCAAGAGGACATAGACAGGCTGGCGGAATGGGCAGACATGTGGCAGATGAAATTTAACGTAGAAAACTGCGAAATGATACATTTTAA
This sequence comes from Squalus acanthias, assembly GCA_030390025.1. Classification (NCBI taxonomy): domain Eukaryota; kingdom Metazoa; phylum Chordata; class Chondrichthyes; order Squaliformes; family Squalidae; genus Squalus; species Squalus acanthias. The sequence goes on along the minus strand of CM059446.1, from coordinate 1,033,072 downwards.
TAGAAAGAATGAGGAGAGGACATACAAACTAAATGGTACAATCCTGAAGGGGGTGCACAAACAGAGAGACCTAGGGGTATATGTGCACCAATCGTTGAAGGTGGCAGGGCAGGTTGAGAAAGCAGTTAAAAAAGCTTACGGGATCCTGGGCTTCATAAATAGAGGTATAGAGTACAAAAGCAAGGAAGTTATGATGAACCTTTATCAAACACTGGTTCGGCCTCAACTGGAGTATTGTGTCTAATTCTGGGCACTGCACTTTAGGAAGGACGTGAAGGCCTTAGAGAGGGTGCAGAAAAGATTTACGAGAATGATTCCAGGAATGAGTGACTTCAGTTACGTGGATAGACAGGAGAAGCTGGGGTTGTTCGCCTTAGAGCAGAGAAAATTGAGAGGAGATTTGATAGAGGTGTTCAATATCATGAGCGGTCTGGACAGAGCAGATAGAGGGAAACTGTTCCCATTGGCAGAAGGGTCGAGAACCAGAGGACGCAGATTTAAGGTGATTGACAGAAGAGCCAAAGGCGACATAAGAAAAAACCTTTTTACTCAGCGAGTGGTTAGGATCTGGAATGCACTGCCTGAAAGGGTGGTGGAGGCAAACTCTGCTAGAAATTGGAGATCAGTCCTTCACGTGCTCCTAAACTAAGGGGATGACTGGTTAGCTGCATCATCCTGGAACAGTGCCCAACTATCCTTATCTATCCTTATCTCCATCCTGTACTCCACCTCTATGATAATGGCAGAGAGTGGGATGCCCATAAGGAAAGCCACACCTGCTTCTGAGATGCCCCAACTGCAGGGAGGGGGCAAAATCTTCTGGTTTACTCACCCTGCAACTGCTTGCCAGCAGGAAGCTATACACCCATTGGCTGCCAATGACTCTCACACCCATTGTTGCCAGTGACTCTCACACCCATTGGCTGCCAATGACTCTCACACCCATTGGCTGCCAATGACTCTCACACCCATTGGCTGCCAATGACTCTCACACCCATTGGCTGCCAATGACTCTCACACCCATTGTGTACCAGGAAGGATATGGAACCGTAGGAGAGCATCATCAGTTTTGGGTTAGTATGAGGGCATGGTAAAATTTTGAGGTTGTTTCAAGCTGGTGTGGGTCATATTATAAATCATTCCATAATTAAGGTTTATTATCAATTAAATATTCAGCATTGCCAAACATTTATATTCTGATTATTACAGTTCTATATTTACAGCTAGGCTAATATATTAATTCATTATTATAGTTGGCTATAACAGCTTTTTGGGGTATTAAACAAGTTTTAATTATTTATTTAAGTGCTATTACAGTGTTATTGAAGCGTAAATTTTTAATAGTTTTAATATTGCAGTTTTCTTAAGCATTGAATCCTGGACCACAGCGGCCATTTAATATGGAGCAGTACTGATCTGTGCTAGAAATTGGAGATCAGTCCTTCACGTGCTCCGAAACGGTCAGAGAGGGAGATCCAGATGTGTCTCCGGTCCCGCACTTCCATGATGACTTGTCAGACTCGGTATTGGCAGCTGGAGATATTGGAAAAAGGGGTAAAGTGTACGTCTTACTGCAATTATATAGGGCTCCGGTTAGACCACACCTGGAGTATTGTGTACAGTTTTGGTCTCCTTACCTAAGGAATGATATACTTGCCATAGAGGGAGTGCAACGAAGGTTCACCAGACTGGTTCCTGGGATGGGGGGATTGCCCTATGAGGAGAGATTGAGTAGACTAGGCCTATATTCTCTAGAGTTTAGAAGAATGACAGGTGATCTCATTGAAACATACAAAATTCTTACAGGGCTTGACAGGGTAGATGCAGGGAGGATATTTCCCCTGGCTGGGGAGTCTAGAACCAGGGGTCATAGAAACATAGAAACATAGAAGATAGGAGCAGGAGTAGGCCATTCGGCCCCTCGAGCCTGCTCCGCCATTCAATGCGATCATGGCTGATCATCCAAATTCAGTACCCTGTCCCTGCTTTCTCCCCATATCCCTTGATCCCCTTAGCCTTAAGAAATATATCTAACTCCTTCTTGAATATATTTAATGAATTGGCCTCAACTGCCTTCTGTGGTAGAGAATTCCACAGGTTCACCACTCTCTGGGTGAAGAAATTCCTCCTCATCTCAGTCCTAAATGGCTTACCCCTTATCTTTAGACTGTGACCCCTGGTTCTGGACTCCCCCACCATCGGGAACAGCCTTCCTGCATCTAGTCTGTCTAGTCCTGTTAGAATTTTATAAGTTTCAATGAGATACCCTCTCATTCTTCTAAGCTCTAGCGAATATAAGCCTAATCGACCCAATCTCTCTTCATACGTCATTCCTGCCATCCCAGGTATCAGTCTGGTGAATCTTCGCTGCACTCCCTCCATGGCAAGAATATCCTTCCTCAGATAAGGCAACCAAATCTGCACACAATACTCAAGGTGTGGTCTCACCAAGGCCCTGTACAACTGCAGCAAGACATCCTGCTCCTGTACTCGAATCTTCTCGCTATGAAGGCCAACATACCATTTGCCTTCTTAACCGCCTGCTGCACCTGCATGCTTACCTTCAGCGACTGGTGCACAAGGACACCCAGGTCTCGTTGCACTTCCCCTTTTCCCAATCTATTGCCGTTCAGATAATAATCTGCCTTCCTGTTTTTGCCACCAAAGTGGATAACTTCGCATTTATCCACATTATACTGCATCTGCCATGCATCTGCCCAATCACCCAACCTGTCCAAATCATACTGGAGTTTCTCTGCATCCTCCTCACAGCACACATGCCCACCCAGCTTTGTGTCATCTGCAAACTTGGAGATATTACATCTAGTTCCCTCGTCTAGGTCACAGTCTCATAATAAGGGGTCGGCCATTTAGGACTGAGATGAGGAGAAATTTCTTCACTCAGAGGGTGGTGAATCTTTGGAATTCTCTACCCTGGATGGCTGTGGAGGATCAGTCATTGAGTATATTCAAGACCGAGATGGATAGATTTTTGAATATTAAGGGAATCAAGGAATATGGGGATAGTGCAGGAAAGTGAAGATGAGGTAGAAGATCAACCATGATTTTATTGAATGCCGGAGCAGGCTCGAAGGGCCAAATGGCCTACTCCAGCTCCTATTTCTTATGTTCTTATGTTGGGAGGGTAATCTGTGCGAGGGGTAGGGGGGTAGAACCATACTGGAGAGAGGGTGAACTAGTGAACTACACTAGGAGGTGTTTAACCATACTGGGGGAGGAGGGGGAGTTTTGAGCCATACTGGCATGGGGGGGTGCGGGGAGGTTTGAACCATATGGGGGTGGGGGGTGAAGGTGACCTGTGCTGGATTTCTGCTATTTTTTGTAAATCATATCTGTTAAACAGAAAGTCACATTCTCACTTTTGATGATGCCACTCCAATTACCACCTGTGTTGCACCAACCTGATAAATGTTGTGAAATGCATTAATGCCGCCATTAAGAGTGGAAAAAGGAATTTCAGGTGAACGTATTTGTCCACTAGCATCGCCCAGCATAATTTTATCCTAAAAGTGTTTAGAATTCTCTGTACCATCCTAAGACATCACCGTTAAACAGTATTGTAGTCACCTTAATTTTGAGAAGCCATGCAGAGCCAGAAATGTTTCACAAATCCATTGGTCAGAAGTGGATCACTCAGGAATTTCAGCATAGATGAAGAATGTTATTGCTGTTGATTGTGAAATTCTGCAGAATTAAACCTCCCGTCCCAATGTACTGACTCACAAATAGTTAACATTTCCAATTGGAGCTTTCAAGACTGAGATCGATAGATTTGGTAGGTAAGGGTATCCAGGGATATGGAGCTACGGCAGGGTAAGGTTTACATGTAATTTCAGAGTGTCCTACACTTCAAATACTAGGGGAGAGCCGCAGTTTTAATATTATGGGTGAAGTATTCCTTTCTGACACACCAATTTACTATCTGATTATTCCCTTTACATGTTAATGTGACAGTAACAATCTCCATAATACCAAAAACACAGTAAATTTGAACTTAAAAAAATTTTATTCTGAGTCCTATTATCTCTGTAGGAAGACACTGTCACTCTCTTTGTGTTGTGCTGGGTATATTAAGGCTATCGGCCTACAGTTTTCCTTGCAAAAGACAAATATCACTGAATGTAAAAGCTTAATGATTGCCTGCCTGGTACTGGGCATGTCCAAGCAGCCAACACAAGTGATTTTCAACAGCTGCTTAATTGCTTCTTTTATGTGACATTAAATAATGCAGCATCCAGAATGCAATAAGAATACTGCAGAAATATCATCCTCCTGACTGCAACTGAATCCATTACACCAAACCAATATTGTGCGATGGAAATAATATTGCAATCACCACAACCTAACAAACAACGAACAGTGGGTGAGAGCAAAGGCATTTAATTGGAAGCTATTGTTGGAACACAGTCAACAACAATATCTTACATTTATACAGCACCTTTCACAAAACAAAACATCCCACGGTGCTTTACAGGAAAAGCGGAGGACACAGAGCAGGAAGTAGGGGAGAAGTTAGAGGAGGTGATTGAAGGAAGTGAAAGAGGGAGGCTTTTGAAGAGGGAGAGAAAAGTAGCAAGGGAGGGACTAGGGAAAGAGTTTGGGAATGCAGAGATGTAGCAACTGCAGGCTCTGTCACCAATGGTAGAGGGGTGAGTAACTGAGTGACTGAGTAGTAAGTGATTGAGTGAGTGGGTGAGTGACTGAGTGAGTGGGTGAGTGACTGAGTGAGTGGTTGAGTGACTGAGTGAGTGAGTGAGTGGGTGAGTGACTGAGTGAGTGGGTCAGTGAGGGAGTGAGTGGGTGAGTGACTGAGTGAGCGGGTGACTGACTGAGTGGGTGGGTGAGTGACTGAGTGGGTGGGTGAGTGACTGAGTAAGTGGGTGAGTGACTGAGTGAGTGGGTGAGTGACTGAGTGAGTGGGTCAGTGAGGGAGTGAGTGGGTCAGTGAGGGAGTGAGTGACTGAGTAACAGAAGAGCAGAGATCTGAGTTAGGACTTAGGGCTGAAAAAGATTGTAGAATAAGATGGAACAATGCCCTGGAGGGATTTATAGACAAGGATGAGGTTTTTAAATTTGATGCACTAGAAGATGAAGAGCCAGTGGAGGCCCAGGGTAATGGGTGTGTATGGAATAGGAGATGGGCTGCAGAGTTCTGGATGAGTGGGATACAGCTGTGGAAGCCATTGAAGAAATGGAGCCTTCGCGTGATGATGGTGTGAATGAGGTCTTTGGCTGTGGAGAGGATGAGGTCAGGACATAAGCAGGTCATATTCTGAAGATGGAAGCAGATAGTCTTGACAATGGATCAGATACATGGTTTGAAGTTCTGTTCTGAGTCAAACAGAACACCAAGGTATTGGAGTTTAACATGCAAGTTTACAAATATGATGGGCATTTTTTTAAAGTAGAAATTATATTTTTGGTTGAATTTTATTCTTCACCTAGTTGAGGAGTGTCAGCGTGGAGAACGTGTATGCTTTTCCAGTAATGTCACCCATTGTCAGCATAAACTCCTCCCAGCTGAGATAAAGGATGGTTGAATTGGGTGAAACTCTTTCTCTAAACCACCTATAAAATGCACCTCAACCTCAACATCACAACAGCACCTTTACTGTACGAATATGATATTTCATTTCCCACGCAGTCTATCACAATGGAAGCTCGGAGGGAGATTGTAAACTTTGTACCAGTTGGGATTCAATTGTGGGCGATTTTGTGGTGTGAACCCGTATCTGTTAAAAACTGAAGCAAGACTGCTCCAAACTTATTTCACTTAGGATTCTTGCAACTCAGAGCAAGCTCTGAATTTCAGATACACAGTAAAACCCACGAATCCCTGTTTGTGGCCATACTAGGCAGCTTTGTGTAGATGTCTGTGTAGTTATTTTATATAAACATTTTCATCTGCGTCTTTCCCAGCTGGGACACTCCCACTGTTCTCCCAGACTGCCATCATTTATCTGAATTCTCTCCAGCTCCCTGCCTGAGTGAGCAGAACATTCCCAAACCACCTGAATTGATGACATCTGCAGTCTGCTTCCCATGATGCCAGTACACTGCCACTCTCTCTCTGATCTCCACTGGGTAAAACTTTCCTTTTTTAAAAAAATGTTTTTCTTGCTTTTCAATAACCTGTCCATGGGCCCCACGCTGTTGATGGCTAACAGAGCAGGTGGACAGAATCTGCAGCAATGCGGCTCTGAAACCAGTCACTGAAAATGCTTGGCACAGTAGATGAGGGAAGACTCACTCACCCTCCACTCTTCGCTGTGGAGGAGGAGATGAGCCTGATGCACCATGGGTGACATAATTAATATTCAGAACTCAGAGAATCATGGGCATCAATCTCCAACTAACCAGGGCTGCCATTCTGAAGGTATCGCAGGCATGAGCAGCGTGCAGTGGGGCATTGTGTTCTATCTGCACCTCACACCCAGCTCACAGTACAGGGGCAAACACCGTTCAGGCTCAACATTGCAGCTTGCACTTCAGCTGACCTGGAGTCAAGTTGGATGCAAAGATTGACTACATTCATTCCTTAATTATTGCACACGCGAACCAACAGTCAGGTGATGACGTACACATGGAAGACAATAAAAAGCTGCTGTAAAAGGTGTGCCAAATCGTTGAGAGAATTAAAGTCTCTTGGATCCTTTAATGATCACATGCAACCTAAATTGTCCAAATCAATAAAATTCTAAGAAAAAAGATTAGTGTGAATTTATTCCCATAGCTCTTCTGTAAATAAAGTGCACAACAGGAACGAGTGACCAAATCTGCACAGCTCACTAGTGCAAGAAGACGTTTGGTTATTTATGAATTAACTGAGTTCCTTTGGTCAGAAGAGCTACAGGGAAATGTCCATCAAGATAAATGGGGACAAACTAGCCTTGAGATGTCACCTCAAACCACCACTACAAACTAGGGGGCTCTTCAATCATTATTTGCCCATGAATCCCATCTCTTCTGATTGCAAAAAACCCCACCCCTTCCCCTCTCACTTGGGTCACTCTATTTTACTCACTCTGGTGAAGAAGTAAGTTGCTCATTCTACTTCTTAAATTAAAATAATAATAGTAAATACTTTGTAAAAATTATAATGCAATGATATCAAATGTTACTTAATTTTACCATTAATGAGCAATGTGCAGGAGCTGGATGCTGGAGGTGAAGTTGAGGATTTGTTTAAGAATAAGGAGAATGAAGTCTGGTGGTATTGTTGACTTGGATGGACCTCTCCAGACTGTAACCACAATCCTACATTCCTGCACAAGTTATGTGTTAGTAAGTGGATCCCCCAAACCAAGCAGTGTTTCAAGACATGATTCTCTCCTATCTGCAAAGGACAGTTACCACCTTTGCAATGGAACTATCTGGACTGAGTGAATTAAAGGGTCTGTTACTAAAGTCTTATATTAAATGTCTCTAGCTATGGGCTTTAACTGTCACACAGTAATAGGAGTACACTATAATTCAAGTTTCAATTAAGATAAAGCCCATATTGAAAACAACACCATCAACATCTTCCATTGTTCAAATTTATTGATCTGATTTCCTCACCAAGTCAAACTCCATGCTGAGCCCATGATGTAAGATTGGTGCTAAGGTACAGCTTCTTGTCACAGTGTATTGGTGCTAAGGTTCAGCTTCTTGTCACAGTGTATTGGTGATAAGGTACAGCTTCTTGTCACAGTGTATTGGTGATAAGGTACAGCTTCTTGTCACAGTGTATTGGTGCTAAGGTTCAGCTTCTTGTCACAGTGTATTGGTGATAAGGTACAGCTTCTTGTCACAGTGTATTGGTGATAAGGTACAGCTTCTTGTCACAGTGTATTGGTGCTAAGGTTCAGCTTCTTGTCACAGTGTATTGGTGATAAGGTACAGCTTCTTGTCACAGTGTATTGGTGATAAGGTACAGCTTCTTGTCACAGTGTATTGGTGCCATTTCTGGCACAATGCAACGCATATGCTGAGTCAGTTTTAATTAAAATTAATTCTCACTTCACTGTTAAGAAATAGACACAATAGGGATATCATTTAAATTAAAGCATGACTGAGGCATAACGAGACCGAGGTACAAAGCAACAAAAGGCAAGTTCAGGACTGATGTCAGGAAGCACTCCCTCACACAGGGATTAATACCTGGAGTGGGTTCTGGGCAGATTCCTGGAGACAGAAACTCTGGAATTATTGAAGGTGCAGTTAGATACTGCAATGGAGGGACAGTAGGAACGATGAGCCAGATGGGCCAAATGGCCTCTCTCTTATCTTTGAAATATTAAGTAGGCAATTTTTCAGGGATGGGCTGTCTTGTACAATCTAACCTTGGACAGATTCTTCAGCCAATACATACAATAAAGTAGGTCCGGTATGGCCAGATCTTGCCTGCCTGCAAACTCTTCCACCTGCAACTGTCCTTAAAAACCCATGAAACCAGTCACTGTCTCAACAATGCTGGTCTCCGCCCATTGCGAGTTCACTAATACCCATAGTATTTTTAAAGAAGAACTTTTCGTTATGGAGCTGCAGTCCAGACTCTGCTGGTTCTGCGAACTCAGACACCACCACAACTATTTCTTCCTGAATGGCAACATATAATGAAGCAATAACACGATAAATAAATGTGCTCCACCTGATGAAGTTACATTCAGTTACAGCACTGACACACTGAATAGCATTGCAATATTGACCAAGCAATCAGAAAATGTGCATTGCACCAAACCCAGCAAGGTAACTGCACCCAACCTACCACATACTTTGAAATGTGATAAATACCCATGGTATGTTGCATAAAAATAATCCATTTACTGAAAATCTACCATTTGTGTCAAGTTGGGGATGTAGTTCCCCTCAGTGTTCACTTCCCAGTCCCTGCACATTGCCCCGGGGAGACACTGAGCAGAACCCGTGCCCCCAACCACACCCTGAAAAGGGAAGGAAGGGGGAGGGAAAATCCAAGGGAGAATCATCTGCCAGCTGCTCTCCTGTGCTTCCTGGCGGCTCACCTCAGACTAGGGAAACTTGCGAGCAGGTGAAATGCCCTCTCAGTCACAGGTGTAAACACCTGTAAACCAGAATACTACACAGTTACAGTAAATCCATGAAGACGTTTAAAAACAAACAAATAACCCTTCTTCCGGGTTACTAATTCGAATGCAATGCAGCAAACTCTCCGACAAAACCATTGAGAACAGGCACAGTCTGACGTGTGCAGTAATCCAACTCTCTCTGGGCGGGTTTGGAAGAGAAGCGTTAGAGCCATTTACTGACGGAAACCTCACACGCGGCTCTTCCCGGTCACAAACTGCCTCCTGGGACACCTCCTATTACAGGCCTCAAGAGCCAAGATGGAAATAGTGTCAACATCATTGAGTGGAAATATCTGAAAACATAAAGCAGACTGCGCATTGCTTCTGCAATTGCCCCTCCATCAATGAGCAAACAGAAGGCGTCCTGTCAATCTGCCGTTCGCCTGCTCCTCCATTCCTTATCAAACAGCGCCGACCGCCGGCTCACACTGGCGACTTCCCCAGAACTACAACCAAAAGCAGAACTCGCCATCCAGTTGTTTATTCGGGAATATTTTAGATCCGTTTCAGTGGATAGAGAGGTGAAACAATGTAAGAGCCCGGAGTTGGAATGTGGCCCCGGTACACAAGATGAGTCAGCACTGGGTGTTTTATGTTTCATTTCATTCTTTTTAATCCACTTACCTTCCTGCACCGTCTGAAAGGGATTATTCGCCTCCACGAATTTGATGGAATAGGTTATTTTCTCGCTTTGTAAAATGTCGTCATTGAGACTGAGGTCAGAGACTGCCAGCTGGAAAACCTCATCGTCCTTCGCTGCACTCTCCTCAAAAATTGCACCTGGAGAGAGAGAGGGCAAGAGCTAAAGAGGGAGATTGGACAGCTTCACATTTATTGCAGCCTTTGTTCTGGGGAGTTAGAGCAGCTTAACTCAAAAATGTAGGAGTGCGAGCGAGGCGCGGGGGTCCCCGAGCCTGAAGCAGTGACTGAGAATCATTTCAGCACCGGGGAGCTGTCCAGCGGCCGGGTCTGTGTGAACACCCCGGGAGAGAGTGAGCAACAGCGGCTCCCCATCCACCCTCCTCCCATAGAAAATCATTAAAGACCAACATTAACACATCACGCGGTTAGTGTGGGGACTGGTGCAGTTTAATAAACGGATTCACTCTGAATGCAATGCAGCGGCCCCAAGTGCGAGATTATTATTGAGAAATGATTATTTGAAACAGAATTTTGAGAGTGGGCGAGCCAGGGCCCAGCGGTTTCACGAAGTTCCATTAAGGCCTACTCAATGGGGTTTGCTGGACTAGTTTAACCTCAGTACGAATCCCCAACTACAAAAGATGAGCATTTCCGAGAAACTATAATGGACGAATAAAATAGCTGCCCCGGTGCTTTAACTTTTGATTACAATGAATAAGGCAAATAATTACAGATCAGAGCAGCCAGTTACAGTACAACCCTGTACAGTATAACCCTGTATAGCAGGACCCTGTACAGTCCAGGCCTGTATAGCAGGGTCCTGTACAGTCCAGGTCTATATAGCAGGACCCTGTACAGTCCAGGCCTGTATAGCAGGACCCTATACAGTCCAGGTCTGCATATCAGGGTCCTGTACAGTCCAGGTCTGTATAGCAGTGTCCTGTACAGTCCAGGTCTGTATAGCAGTGTCCTGTACAGTCCAGGTCTGCATATCAGGGTCCTGTACAGTCCAAGTCTGTATAGCAGGGCCCTGTACAGTCCAGGCCTGTATAGCAGTGTCTTGTACAGTCCAGGTCTGCATATCAGGGTCCTGTACAGTCCAGGTCTGTATAGCAGTGTCCTGTACAGTCCAGGCCTGTATAGCAGGGTCCTGTACAGTCCAGGCCTGTATATCATGGTCCTGTACAGTCCAGGCCTGTATATCAGGGTCCTGTACAGTCCAGGTCTGTATAGCAGGGCCCTGTACAGTCCAGGTCTGTATAGCAGTGTCCTGTACAGTCCAGGCCTGTATAGCAGGGTCCTGTACAGTCCAGGCCTGTATATCAGGGTCCTGTACAGTCCAGGCCTGTATAGCAGGGTCCTGTACAGTCCAGGCCTGTATATCAGGGTCCTGTACAGTCCAGGCCTGTATAGCAGGGTCCTGTACAGTCCAGTTCTGTATAGCAGGGTCCTGTACAGTCCAGGTCTGTATAGCAGGGTCCTGTACAGTCCAGGTCTGTATAGCAGGGTCCTGTACAGTCCAGGTCTGTATAGCAGGGTCCTGTACAGTCCAGGTCTGCATATCAGGGTCCTGTACAGTCCAGGCCTGTATAGCAGGGTCCTGTACAGTCCAGGTCTGCATATCAGGGTCCTGTACAATACAATGTAAAAAGGCGCCAGAATTGTAACTACGGACCGGAGAAATGGTAAAACGTGCCATTAGTAAAACAAGTTATTAAGGGAGTTAATTCGACAACTGACTGCCAGAGATAGGGCTATGTGTTTGTACATTATTTGACTCCCGGAATCTTCATTCATGGGTCTGTAATTGGAAGCGGGCAGAGTCCCGGTCCCGGTCCCGGGGGGGTCTACCTCTCGGTGTTACTGATCTGAGCCGGTGTGTGTGAATCGGGATGTTTGCAGCCAATGCTTCCATTGAAACACTCAGTCTTCACTCAAGTAAAAGATTATATTATCAGCGCTGTACATCCTCGCTGTATCTGATGGCTTGTGTACCAGTTGTCACTGTTAATATTTAAGAAACTCTCTTTTAGTGTAAAATAGAAATAATTAAGTGTTTTATTGCCCTCTCTGCTCTTTGTTCGGGATGAGGCGCTCGGTCCCGTCTCCATTCCAGACGGTGGTTGGATAAAATGGGGAATTCAGACCACAGACAATGAAAAGCAAACAGTTCCCAGCCTCAGCTCCACGTCCGTCTATCTGCAGCCTGCCAGGATTTGAAGCTCTCCCGGTCCAAAGCCCAGACTGCTCCCAGTGTACAGGTGTCTGTCTACCCCACTCCTAGCCAGAGCCCGACACCAGGCTGCGGAAGGCATCGATCGCGGTTCAGGGGAGCGCAACCTCACATCCTGCTGATCGATGTACAACTAGTCGCGATTAAATATTGCCCGTCTCCCCCAGTCTGTGTCTGACAGACATCCCCCCCCCCCCCCCCCCCGTCTCCCCAAGGCTCTTGGATGTGGGCAGGGCTGAGTCACTGTCCGGAGTCTGCCGTTGATAGGACAGCCTCTAGAATTTCTGGCCCTGAGCTGCTTGATCTCATGCTCCCTAAATCAGCACAAACACCCAGTAAATCACCGGGCACACAGCTGCCTGCTACAGGTCGCTCGCCCAGCTCTGGGGACTCCCCGCCTTCAAGGGGAAAGAACAGGCGGGAGACCAAGAGCGACATGGACGGAGGCGAAGGGCCGCGAACCTGAGCAGGGTGGAGGGGATCAGTACTGTGGGGGAGAGGGATTGGGGCAGGGGGGATGGGGCAGGGGGAATGGGGAGAGGGAATGGGGCAGGGGGGCTGGGGCAGGGGGATGGAGTAGAGGGGTTGGGTCAGGGGGGATTGGGGCAGGGGGGAATGGGGCAGAGGGAATGGGGCAGGGGGAATGGGGCGGGGGGGGGAATGGTGCAGGGGATCAGCTCAAACTTTGCTGTTGTGGTTCCACGCAGACCAGCCCCATCCGCCGCTGTCTCAACCATCCCTCCCTGTCCGAGCCCTCACTGCGGTTCAGTTAGCCACAGACCCGAGCCACGGAGACGGGGGTTGGGGGCAGAAAGTTTGTTGGGTTTTTATCTTGGTTTCGGGGCAACGCTCCTCCGATTGCCGGGCAGGAGGGGCGGGTTACATGCCAGCACTGAGCGCCGGCTGCAGGGGCTCGCTGCCCCGCTCCCGATCATCCCTGAAGGTTCCGCTGGGATCTGAGATCTGTCCCGCTCACACCGACCCGAGCCGGCGGCCCCTGGCCGGAGCTGGAGCCGACGCTCCCTCCCCTCCTTCCCCGGAGCCCTCACCATTATCTACAACATATCAATTCATTCCAAACATAGACATTCCTTCTCTTTCGGCAGGTCCTTACCGATGTGGATGATGGAATCTGCTCGCACTAGATCGCTGCCAAAAATCCAAGACAAGGCGGCTAAGAAGCAGAGTGCTAGAACTTCCATCTTTTCCTTTGCGCATCAGCCGGCTCGGGGCAACTCCTTAACCTCCCCACCCCCCAGACACAGACACACACAGACACACACAATACAACTGCGAGCATTAATAACCCCAACAAAACAAGCTGGGGGAGAGGACAGAGAGAAGAAAAGCCGGAGAGCGCCGAGCCAGCGCTCCCTGCCACAAGCTCACAGACATAACATCCAAATTGCGGAGGAGTCCCTGCGCCACGTGATTGCAGAGTGTGTGTGTGTGTGTGTGTGTGTGTATTCAACTCAACAGTGAGATGGAGACAGATTAAAGAGAAGCAAGCCAGAGATTGGAGCAGAGAGAGAGGGAGAAGGAGAAAGAAGAGGCGAGAGCGAAAGAGAAAGAGGGATAGACAATGGAGAGATGGGCAAGGGCTAGAGTGAGGCTTCTGATCTGCCAGATGTGGGATTGCAGTGGTTGGGAATCCAGCAGATTAATTTCATGTCAAATTTCTCCGGGGAAACTCGCCAGTTTTTAGTGTCAGGAAACCGAAGGCTTTTCCCCCCCGTTACCTCCCGGAGGAGGTTTCAGGGAACCGGCTCTGGGTTCAAGGTGAAGAGGCTTCAAGAGTTAAAAGTGGAGCATAAAAGATGGATGGCGACCCTCGGGCTCTGCCCCTTCCCACCGGGTTTTAAACCTGTGGCGCATCGATTCTGTCGGAAGGATTGTGAAGCGGTGGCTGGTGTCCCGGAAGTTTGATATACAGAGGAAAATACTGATGGGTGGAGGGGGGAGGGGGGGATGTGGAAACGCAGCTGTCAGCTCGCCGCTGAAATGGATTAGATGTGTGTTTCACACTGAAATCTCTTCCTGCATAAATAAGGTGCGAGTGAGCGTGAGAGGGAGAGTGTGCGGGATGTGTGTGTGGCTGTGAGAAAGTGTTTGTATCTGTGAGTGTAACAGAGAAGGCTTGTGACATCTGCACAGCAACAAGATCACAGGTTTTAAAAATCTATTTTCAACATTCGAAGAAAGTGTTTAAGAGCTCGGTGTCCTGTCCGGGTGTCTGAGGGGGCAAAATGTGTGAGGCACAGAATCTGGGAGGGAAGTCGGAGGGAGGACTTTCCTGTAACTGAAAGGTTTATAAAGATAATTTAATAATCAGGTGTCTGGCGGCTGATCGATACTGGGTTTGAAGGTTTGACGTGGGTCAGTTTACCTGCCGGTTGGGGCTGCATAATCCATTGTAAAATGTCATGGAAATTTCAGGGTTAATAATCTGTCAAATTCCTGGGGTGGTGGGGGGGGGGGGGGGTGGTGGGTTGCATCGTCTGTGGCTGAGGGAGAGGGTAGGGGCCATACCCCGGAGACTATCTTTGTGCTGCCTCTGGCTGATTGGTTTTTCCTCTAGTTTTAAAAATAGGGATTTTTTTTGAAGCTTCAGATGGGAAGATCAAAGAAATTAAATGAACACGGGTAAAGGAAGGGAGGAGAAGAAACAGGTTTGAAGTTGTCGCCAAGTGTTGGAGAGTTGGGTGTCACTGGGTGGGTAGGAGATGCCATGTGTCCGGAGAATTTCCGAGACTTTCCGGTTGACCGTGAATAAAGGATTACGTCAGAAAGAAGTCGAGAAGAAGATTTGTGAAGAAAGGACCACGAGGGGCAGGTTGTACTGGATCGAGAGACTCGAAATATATGCGACAGACATCTGGAGCGGAGAGAAGCCTGCTGAGCGGGACCCTCTAATAATCCCTACAGACTGCAGCTTCAGGACATGAGTTGGCACATGAAAGGTTTCAATAAGATCACGGTCCTTCTGTATTGTGCAGTGTGTAAATTAGATCATGAAAGAGTACAACAGGGCCAGGTCTATGAGCTGCTGGAGTGACTCGTTTATAAGGATGAGGACTGGGAACGAGTGTCAATGGATGTAAGAATCAAACAATCGAGAAAGATACACAACTGGGGAAGGGAGAATCCAGAGTTAGCCCATCTCTGACCAGTAGGACTCTCATTGAAGACAACAATCTGACCAACATCTCCCCAATCATTCCTAGAATAGAGGAAACCTGCCCACTGCATCTGTGTGGAGCAGATGTTTAACTGTTTGAAGGGATTGGTCCCATGATGGAGCAAATCAGGACACTTGTTACAAGTGCACAACAGAGCCCCAGAAGAGAGAAAGGAGAGATCTGACATTGGCTGTTGGACAGATGTAGAAACAATGGTTCGATTCTGGGAATGGCTCGGCCAGTTTAGCAAATGAGAAGCGACGGCACGGATACATGCCCGCCCCAGGTCGGATCTGTCTGTGGCGAGTTTGCTGATCTCAGTTTGGAATGCTGCAAAAGACCGGTTAGGCAAATGGAAACCAACTCGTTCCTGCTCCTGATTGCTGTCCAACAATCCCTGCTGGAAGTGGCATGTGAGGAGAAGACTGGGCTTCACTGTGATTGTCTTCCCCGCTTCCTCAAATAATTGAACACATTCATCATCAAGGATCACACATAAATGGTGGGTACTTGGGAGAGACCGGACACTCGGACAGTACCCGTGGACCCTCCAAGCTGGCAACAGGTCTCAGGAGAGGGGAAGGGAAAGGGAAAGTGAGGGGACATTTTTATTTTCTGTCTAATTTCTTACCCTTTTTAGTTTTTCCCACTTTTGACCCCTCTGTTCCATTCATCCCTGTCTCTCCTTTAGTTTAAGCAAGTTTAGCGGAGAGAAAAATGCTTTCTGCGTCATACTGACGCTAAAGTGGCAATGTAATCAGGAGTCAAGACGTGACTCGAGAAAAACGCAGCGAGACTCCCCGCAGATTTGATGCTGCATTGAGTATAAAGCCAGTGTGGTGTCAAACCTGGTTTGCAAAGTGCTCAATGAACATAAGAAATGAGATCCATTGGACTCTCAGATACCTTGTAAATTTACCTGAACAAGATGTTCAGAGGGTCGGGATTCTTCTCTTCCCACTCCCTGAAATTGCATATTTCTGGGAGACAGCTCTGCACAGGCTTGTACAGAGTTCTCGACAAAACCGGGCAGGTAAAGCTCCAGCCAGACAGGAGTTAAGCAGCGTAAACAGGAGCCCAGACTACAGCCACTGCTCTCAAACCCCCAGCAGTAGTGTCAATGCACCTGAATTAAATCGTCGTCTTTCTTGGTTTTGGATAGATGTTTTCAAAGGTTTGGGAAGATAATATAATAAAAGATAAGGCTGTTGATCCAAGGACTGATCCCTAAGGATATTTATCCCCATAGATCCAGCCTGACCTCGCCAAAGATACATTCAGGAACATTTCTAGTGAGAGCAAACCCAGCCAGCCCAAGAAGCACAGTGTCCTGCCTCGGGGGCGCGCTGTCCTGCCTCGGGGGCGCGCTGTCCTGTCTCGGGGGCGCGCTGTCCTGTCTCGGGGGCGCGGTGTCCTGCCTCGGGGGCGCGGAGTCCTGCCTCGGGGGCGCGGTGTCCTGCCTCGGGGGCGCGGAGTCCTGCCTCGGGGGCGCGGAGTCCTGTCTCGGGGGCGCGCTGTCCTGTCTCGGGGGCGCGCTTCCCTACCTCGGGGGCGCGCTGCCCTACCTCGGGGGCGCGCTGTCATGTCTCGGGGGCGCGCTGTCCTGCCTCGGGGGGGGGGCGCTGTCATGTCTCGGGGGCGCGCTGTCCTGACTCGGGGGCGCGCTGTCCTGTCTCGGGGGCGCGCTGTCCTGCCTCGGGGGCGCGCTGTCCTGCCTCGGGCACGTTGCCTTTGCGTTCAGTCAGATCGCGAGGCAGAATGACACGGTAACGCATTGGAATGCGTGTTCAACTAGAAAGATAATTTAACTGCAGTGAATATTCTTGTAGCTCTTTGCCAAATAAAAAGTAGTTGAAGCTGCTTGTGTGATGCTCCTTACCAGGATCACGTGCTATAATTGTACAATGATTCTATCTCCACTGGAATTTCTAATAATTGCTGTATCACAGGTGTGGGGGCATAACTGTGCTAAAATTGTATTACCTATGCTGTGGAATCCTCAGGCATTCTACAAAGAACCTTATTAACAAACCTTCCTTCTCATAAGTCTAACAATTGAGATCTGGCTGGGCGAGAGAGACAGAAGTTACATCAGGGCCAGCGGTGAGCTGTGATAAACTTCTCGAACCAGTATTTAAAAATAAAAAAACACGCAGCTGTTAGCACTTCACTTCTAGGTCTGACATTTGTGGGTTCAAGGCCAACTCCAGGAGTCAAGCGGCAGACAATGCAATTCAGTAAATACTCCAGGAGTGAAGCAGTGCTGCATTGCTGGCAGTGTCATCCTTCAGGTTAGATATGAAACTAAGGCCCTGTCTGCCTTTGCCAGTGTTCAGATGCATGACAAAGATCCCATGATGTTCCGTGAATAGTTCTTTTTCAAACAGGAGGGGAATTCCACTCGTGTTCTCCGTAACCAACATCAGCAGGAACAGATTTGCTGACATTCATCTCACTATTTGTGTGATCTTACCATGTGCAAAATGGCTGCCTGTTTGTCTGCATTGCAACAGACATTTGTGTGAAGTGCTGTGAGATGTGATGCAGAGAGCTATATAAATACAAGCCTTTCACATTTCCAGAGGCATAGCAGCACAAAGCAATTGATTTTCTTCAACTAAACAACAAATGTTAGGTATTTCTGGTGAGATGAAAACTTAGTGCAAGTGTTAGAAACAGAACACAGCAGGGCCAACCATCAGGGAGCGATAACTTACTCCTGAGGTACTAAGCATAATTTAGCACTGCGATGACATATCTGTAAGTTATTTAGAATTCATTTTCTAATTAATATTTTAGTACTTTAGCTCTGCTCTGGAAAACCAATTGAATCTGTATCAATGCTATTTTGTCATTACATGGGATTTTTCCCATGATTTTTATAAAGCTAATATACATATCTAAATCATAAATAGAAGTAAATACATAACACGCCTATTTATTCCGTTCTAGTTCCACCTACATACTCAACTCTCCAGTTGTCCTTTTAAGCCTGTTAATCTTATCTTCAGTGTGAATTTTTTGCCAGTCAACGTGAGGGGTGTCAGTACTGTGGAATGGAATGAGCATCCAGTGCCAGCATCAAGTACTCATGTAACGAGAGGGTTAGATACAGAGTAAAGCTCCCTCTACACTGTCCCATCAAATAATCCTAGGGCAGGTACAGCATGGGTTAGATACAGAGTAAAGCTCCCTCTACACTATCCCATCAAACACTCCCAGGGCAGGTACAGCATGGGTTAGATAGAGAGTAAAGCTCCCTCTACACTGTCCCATCAAACACTCCCAGGGCAGGTACAGCACAGGTTAGATAGAGAGTAAAGCTCCCTCTACACTGTCCCATCAAACACTCCCAGGGCAGGTACAGCACAGGTTAGATACAGAGTAAAACTCCCTCGACAGCTCATTTCCATACCAGCCATTCTGTAGCCTCTCTGTGTGTGATTAGCTGTTTTTTTACTGAAATAGGAGCAGCTTTGTGCTGTTGGTCAACCCCATGAGTACTATTTATCAGCTCGAGTTGGAAGTTTTCGTGCTGCAGTTAGAAAGTCAGTCTATGGAATATGGAATTTATTACATAAAATGACCACCACAACATTTTTCAGGATTTAAGTTCTTTAATTAAAATTAATTCTTAGCCTTTTCTCCGGTGGCCTTTATCACAGTTGTGTGAAACAGCACTTCATTGGGGAATAGAGATATTTCATGTTTATACCAAACATGCAGACAACAACCATAGATATTCATTCTGAATTTCTACAAGTATAGCATCAACTGTAGGGTTCATAGTCATTGAGGGTGAAGGGGGGGGGGGTCACCAGATAGTAATCAGGAGAACGAGCCAGGGCCAATTCTCCACTCCCTACCACAGGGACATGAGGGTCGATTATAATCCCTCTACTCTTACCCTAGTTGAGATTAGCTACACAGCACAGATTAGTGATTGAATCTGGGACATTCCTGGCTGTGGATTTGCTCACCATGATTGGGTGAAGCCCTCACTTTTCCACGCTCGGTAGCTAGGTTTTGTATCAAATATTCTCAAGTCACATATACCAGGGGCAAAACGGAAAGCAGATCTTCCACTCTGCTACAAAATTGAAGGTGAATATCTAGGTGTTGCTAATGGTTCCAACAGTTCAATAACACACTGTGTACTCAGTGAATACTTAATCATGTCAGAAACAGGTTTGCAAACCTGCCACAAAAACAATAACCAATCTTATTAACTAGGAGGGCAGATCCAGTTAAAGCAACCCCTGTTGCAGTTTCTGATCAATTGAAAGACCTGCACATATTACAACGAACTCAGAACTTGACACAGCAACCTGGCTTGTATTGCTATCATCCTTTTAGATGAAGAGCAAGATGAATGGGACCTTCATGTACACAGGTGTAAGGCTCTCAGGAGAAGAGTAAATCCAATGGAGCAGATAATAGGGCCAAAGTACTATTCCTAGTACTAAGAAGGCGCAGGACCCAAGAAAGTTACGGCTATCTTGAAAGAAGATTAGCGGTTGACTTGAGTTTTGTGACCAGAATTGCACTTCCTGTGGCTGTGAAGGTCACAGTGGTCCAGAATCTACCACCCCCCGCACAATTCTAATCACCTGGTGGTAATTCAGCGATCATCCAGAGCTGGATATTCACCTACAAAGCAAGACGTGACTGATGCAGTGTTCCCCTGACCCCTAGTCCATCTTTACCCTGGCCCCACACCTCTCCCCGTTCCATCTATCTCTCTTACCCCACCCCCCAGACTCCCGGTAACAAGCTGGACCATTTCGGTCACCCATACCAGGTGACGGCTTGAGACAGCACAGTACAGACACTCGCAGAAGCAGGGACAATACTCCCCATCATTGAGCAACGCTCCAGTAAATATTATATGGAAAGGTGAAAAACATCAGTGCACTGAGGAAGATTGTTTCTTCTTTCAGGTAATCCCACAAAGCATCCTGTTACTCAAGGGTCCTAAATTCTAGATTGACCTTATTGCCTGAGAGAGCAGTGCTAAAGTGTGGTAAAAAAAAAATATTAAGAGAACAAGCTCAACTATCAGTTGATGTGAAGCTCAATAGTCACATCATAATCAATGTATAAAACGAAAGAAAGATAATTGGGTGGCATGAGGGTTAGACACTGGTCTGTCCAAATGGGATGAAACAGTCTTCAGTCTGCCGGCTGCAAAGGTCCTTTGTAAAATGAGTTTGGACAGTTTCAATCCAGTTTTTAATCAGTATGGCCTACACCACAAACTAGCTCACCATTTCACACTAATTGCCAATATCACTCAGACAGGCCCAAGGATGGATGGTATGGGAAAATTTAAAAAGAAATGGCACACTGGTGCAGTAGGTGTTCTCACGAGTTTGGAGCAGGGTCATTGAAGCTTTACTCTCCATCTAGTTTCCCTATCTTCCATTCACCAGCACTAACATAACCTCATTTTGAGGAGCCCAAGAAAAATGATGGGTAGAAAACTGCAGAGAGTACATGCCCAAATTCGCAATGTGTGCTCCTGGCAGGTGAGCTCCTCACCAGGAATGCAACATGATGACATCAGCCATTATATGCTCAAGGCCTGTTCCTAGCCTTACTTCTTCATTCAATTATCCTCCACACAGCTCGTGGGTTGGAGTGAACTGATGTAATGCCAAGGCCTTCCTTAGGAGCCAAGGCAACAGTAGGATATATTCTTTGGTGACATGAGGATCTCTTAATTTAATGTTGGGCCAAGAGCTGATTTTACCTGGTGGTTGTTGACCTACTAGTTCAGAATAAATATACTCCTCAATTTTGCAGTGCTGTGCTAAATGCTGCCACTGCCTGAATTTCTCCCATTACATTAAACAAATAACTGTCTACATATATATAAGTTGTTTTTACCTATTGGAACAATGTGTCTGAGCAGTGAAATCTATACTCAATCAAAGAATGTAATACTGTGAAGAATTCAGGCCAAGACACTGCAACTTCAGAAAAGGTAAAATAGATATAAATAAAGATTTGCATTTATATATTAACTTATCATGTCTCTCAAAGCACTCCATGTAGATTGGTTACTTTGAAGTCCAGTAACTGTTATATAGGCAAAGGTGGCAACCATTATGTGCACAACAAAATCCCACAAATAACAATGAGATAAACGACCAATTAATCTGTTTTTGGCAGTAAAAACAGAAAATGCTGGAAATACTCAGCAGGCCAGGCAGCATCTGTGGAGAGAGAAACAGAGTTAATGTTTCAGGTCGATGACCCTTCATCAGAACCCCAGAGTTCTGCCGAAAGGTCATCGACCTGAAACGTTAACTCTGTTGCTCTCTCCACAGATGCTGCCTGACCCGCTGAGTATTTCCAGCATTTTCTGTTTTTATTTCAGATTTCCAGCATCCGCAGTATTTTGCTTTTGTATTCGTGTTTTTGGCAGTGTTGGTTAAGGGAGCAATATTGGCCTGGATCCCCGGATAACTCCCCGTTCTTCTTCGAATTGTGTCATGGGATCATTACATCGACCTGAACAAGGTCTCGGTTTAATATCACATCTGAAGGATGGCACCTCCCTCAGTACAGCACTGCAGTGCCACTTTAGATCATGTGCTCTCAAGTTGTGGGGTGAGGCTTGAACCCCCACATTGTGGCTCAGCAGTGAGGGAAGTGCCAACTGAACCACTGTAAGAAATCGTGAATTGGAAGAAATTGTGAATTGTAAAAGAAATAATGGTTTTATAAAAGAAATGGGTTTGCCTAGCTCAGCAGCCAGGATAAGCTGATGACACAGAAGAAACCAATCATGTCAGATAAGGAGTTTCACAAAGAGCTGAGGTCGTTTACAAGGGCATAACGCAGAGGCAGGCCTTCATATAGCACGACTGGGCCTGGTAAGAGGATTGAGCAAGGAGCCTTTGAGATGAACAGAGTGTCCAAGAGAAGGTAATCAGAGGTCCAAACAAGAGATAAGTGGAGGTACCTATTCCTCTGTAATTTAACAATTGAATGGGTAAAAGTGATTAAACAAATGATTGACGCGAGGTAGCCACCGGCCTCCCAAAATAAGGTACATAAACGGGCAGCTGAGAGGGGAAAACAGGCAGAGAGAGGAAGGGCTTCCCCGCGGTGGATTCACGCTAGCTTCGGCTTAACACCTCCGCCAGCCTCGGGAGACGACCAAAGAGGAAGAGACCACTGCCACATGCTGCAGGGATCCGAGACCACCGTTCTGCCTCAACCCCCGTCCGCCCGTTCCGGGCCCAGTAAACTGTTCTCATCTGTTACGGGTTGTATGTCTACTATTTCTATCCTGATTGCGTGTTGTATTTAAACTATATTTGAACTGCCGCTCCTTAATAAAATGACCCATGACTCCGAAGACCCTTTGGGTAATCTGTATGTGACCTGTGATCCAAATCTTACACCATGCTGACAAATAAAATATGATGGCCATATTGCAAGGGCTCAGATCTTTGAATTCATGAGCTAAAGTTAACAACAGGACATTTAAAAAATGCAAGAGCATGAGATAATACAAGTATATATTAGTTTATGGAAAACAAGATTAAAAGATACCACAGTGGCTTTTAGGATCAGTCAAAAAGACAAATCTTCCATCAACAATAGCCACTAAGTGAACTGTAATGGAGCTCTGTTTAAGGCTCTGATCTAACAAGTGTTAAAAATAATGCTGCTCTGTCAAAATATCACAGTTTGTTTCTGTAAAATGCTTGTCCTGCCACTATTAAACTAATTTCTACTTGCCATTATATGCCTTTAAATTGCAAGATTTTCTGGATGTCGAAGTATAGCACTGAAGCAAGATTCCCACTGAACATTCTATTCATCTGTAGACATCCTGAGAGAAATCCTGGCTGGATTTAACTTTCATTCTAGAATAAGAGAGCCAGTTTATGAAGAACAGCTGGCAGTCAAATGACATTGAGGTGTAACAGGTTTAAACATGGAGTCTTAATGAGTAGAGTTAATATTGCTTTACTTACTGCAAGATTCCAGAGAACTTCAGATTCAGACAGAAAGGAAGAAATAGCTAAAGGATCAATTTCTTCTGGGGTAGAATTTCCCTCATGGAATGAAAAAAGCAGCAAGCTTTGCACTACTGAGCATCATCAATGGCTCCTGCGTGCATGTTGGGCAAGGACGCGATCTGGCTCAAGTAGTCTGCCAACACTCACTGCTTAGGCTCACACATGAAGAATAGCCACTCGGACAAGGTGCTGAGGGTTGCTGATGCCTGTGTAACTACACACCATGTCACCATCATCGGGGACTCAAGAGTAAAAGGGGTAAAAAGTGGGGGGTGGGAAGAACTAGCAAGAGTACTGACGGGTTTGTAAAATGCAATATTGTCAGTGGAAAGAGTGAAGGAAGAATACCGTTCCAATTGTGAGTTTGGAATATACTTAAGGACGTATTGTACACCTAAAGACTTATCTGATTAAGGATCCAATTCTAGGAGAACTAAATCTGTACTTTTCAGGTCAGTCCAGTTTGGAGTTGAATAAATCAATCTGTGGGAGGTGTTCATTATCAGAGTAAAGATAATGGAGGGATTAGTAAATTAAATTGGTTTGGAATTAACACTTTTGAGAACATTGACTCAAGGCTTATGATAACCCTTCACTGATCTTCATGCTCTAATGATCAAGAAGGCATAATAGTTGAAAGACAATATCGGGAGGCCAAGTCCCAGAAATAACACATATTAGGGTTTTCAGAAGAAGTTTCTGTAACATCAAGTATTTTTGAAATAGCTGATCAAGGACTATATCACATCAACAGCTGCCTCCCTCTATAATTTGGCCCTGCACTCTGGAGTTCCCAATGAAACGTCCTCGTGCAGCTTGAGCTTGAATGAATGTTGGTGATTGTGGGAGGCACTTGACAGATTGCATCTTCTTTAAAGGATCTTCCTGTTTTGCTGAATTCTTGGGAAGACCTTCTGTGTCGTCAGTTCCTCTGAGAATAATGGTTCAGCTGCTCGTTTCTTAACATGAACATTTCATCCATAGTCTGATCCAGGAAGAATATATGTTAAATAATGTAAAAAGCCCATGTCCCTTTCATTTTGAATTATCCGTGCAACTAAATAACATCTGATCTGAATGGGAAGTAGTGGTAGGCAGGACTACGACCCAAACATCAAAAATTCAGTGGGGCATTTAAAGCCCCTGATTGCCATGTTGTGTGCATGATAAATGAGCCTATCATTCTGAATGAGTGGCACTGAATAACTCAGGCTCACAGTCCAATCACACAATCGGAATCGGTAAGCTTTCAGTCAGATATGAGTGGGGACCATGGCTGCTTAATTCCTGAATCCCAGCTTTAGTGGAAAGTTGGTGCTGTAGTTTTTACAACGCGAAGCTTCTACAATCCCCCATCCCCCACTTATTTTATCTCAGTTACTTGATGTCAAAATACCAGGAGCAGCCATGAATAATTGCTTGTACATGGTCAGTAATTAATACAGCATTCAAGTGATTCATCTGCATACATGAATAAAGTTGCCCAAATAATTACAGGAAAATCTCATTCAGCTTTGAACTTTGCTGCATTGTCAGCGAAATCCCTGTAACTTGGGGCGACACCACTCACCTCTGTAACAAGGACTCGTCTGATGGCAGAGCCTCACTGACCCAGAATGCTGTCAGTCAATAATCCACCAGACTCACTCAACAAGATGCATCTGGGCACAGGTTTAGCCAAACTTAACCTTACTTCTTTTTTATTGGGGGGTGGGGCATGAGTTGGAGGAGAGCGAGCAAAAGAGGAGCAAAGGGGAAATTGTAGCTTTCAGCTTCGAGGCTAGGGTTAGAAAGTTAGGGCTTTCGCTCTGGAGAAATGTATGCTCAGGGGAGGTGAAGTTCTAGAACCAGGATCTCCAGGACCTTGCTTGGTTTCCTTAAGGAGTCGGGGAGGAATTGCCCAGAGTTTTTCTTGAAATTGGCTCTGGGTTTTTTTCCCCCCCTCTCTCTTTTTGCCTCCCCAGGAATTAGTTTTACTGGTGATGGTGGGGGTTGGGGAGGTTGCACTGTCCAATGGAATAGTGCGAGCATCAGTGAGCCCCACTACCTTCACACATTCGTACTGCATTGACACCAGGTAACCAGGTAATGGGAAAATGACATTCAGATACACACTGTTGTGCCAAAATACTGACTGATTCGTTCCATCCACAAGTCAGGTAGAGATAATAAGTGATGACCTCCTGGGCCAAGCCATTTATACAATAGTCTGTGGGACGGTTACTTTAAATACATTCGAAATACACTCCTCTTCACAGATCTCCTCATCATTACAGCCAGCCCACTGAGTCTGAAGGTGTTCCCAGAGGAGTGGAGGTTTCAGACTTTGCTAATGCGGCAATGACAATGTTCACTCAGGATAAAAGATAGAAGCACTAAAACCTAAACCCTAAACGCCTTGCGGTCTTTTATTTTGCTCACAGACCTGAGTATCGCACCATTCCTGCACTGTCTGGGTGGATATATCACTCTAGTCACATCACTGACCTTCCACCAACAGCACTGCAGAGGTTGCCAGTAAATTCACAGTATAATTCCAGCAGTGTAGCGCAAGTGAGAGACTGCTCTCCTGTAGTGATGCTACCTTTCTGTGTGTCTTACATTGCTATACAAGATAGACCAGCCAGCAGAAGGACAGCAGGGCCTGCTGCTCTGCACAGTAGCATAAATGGGCTCGAAAGCTTGTGATATCCAGCTGGTAGCTGTATCCTCACCATAGGATTAACAAAGAGGGAACAGGAAACTGCGTCCTCAACTCAGACACTAGCATCACTGCTCCTCTGGTCCCCAAACACTAAAAGGCCAGCATCACAGTAGCTTGTCCTCCATTTCCCTTCCTCCCAGCACCAGCTCCTGCTGCAGTCTTTCCCAGTCCTTCTATGGCCGTGGAAGGATTTTGATTTGAATGAGGTTTTGAAATCGATACTCTTGGAAGCGCAATAAAACTTCCAAGCAGTTCTACAGAACAAATATATGGGAGTGGTCATTAGTAGTAATCTCATCCCAGGAAACAAGAGATGGTTATAAACTAAGAATGTCTAAACTACAGCCCATGACCCACAAATCCTGGTAAACATCTCACAAAGCCCAGACAACTCCGCTCGATTTGTGCTTATAAAGGCTGATTCTGCGCTCCAATGCTCCAAGCCATTGAAATTAAAGGATGTGAAATGGCAGGCTGTCTGCTCAAGACTCCGAGGTATGGCTGTTGTGGAATCACCCCTACATTCCTCACTATCTGTTGGTCTTGTCTGAATTTTGTACACCTGAATTCTTGCAAAGGGCAATTCTTAACGCTATTGCCTCATTGGTGGATAAATCCTTAATTAGAACACCAAGATCTGTTAGTATCAGAAAGGTAATGGGAATATCCATTTAACCGTTGAACGTGCCCACCCACCCCACGACACCCAAGTGGCCCACAAAGACTAAAAGCTTGGACTCTGCTGTTAGAAATCAGTTTTTCTCCTGTGGTTTAGGCAAAATCTGAAACCCTCACTGAGATTGCAGCCTTGTAATTACTCTGCTCGTTTGCTCTTTGATGTCCACTACTTTGCATAAAAGATATGTACGATTGCTTGCTCACCATGGAAAATAACACGCTTGTCAGCTTGTTCTTATGACCGTAAATTCAAATGATTTTCGAATAATTTTGCACCTCTGATGTCAGACAGTTACTGTGATCTTGCCTCTGGTGCCAGACAGCCACTCTCTGTCTACATTCCCAGGCTGCCCACTTTGACCCAATACCAACCATTTTCAGCAAAGGGGGTAACAGAAGCAAAGAGCCTGGTATTCACAGCCTACCCTCATTACAAAGCTCACTATTTGGTAACTAGCCGTATAAGTACCTTGTAACGAGGTGTGGAGGGTCCATTGCCTTTAATGGGCCAGCTGGGCAATGTTCTCTGTGACACAGGTCTTCACTTTAAACCCCACTTCCAGGACTGGTTCTGGAGAAAGGAAATAAAACCATTTCATCTACAGACCACTGACTGGAATAATTAATAGATGCTCTTATAGTCTCTTTCCAACAATTAATTTTTTGATTGAATGTTTAATATACCATATGAAGTATGGAACTCTGCCGAACCATTTTCAGAAGCTGGCTCCAGCTATAAAGATAATGCACAATAGGCTTTTGGAGGCAAGAAACTGAGTTCAATTAATTTGGGTTCATTTACTGTAAAGATTGCAGTGTCACTGAAGGTTGATTCATTGACAGGTGTTATTAACACTAAACATTTAGGGAAAATTCTTATTCCCCAACCATCTGTGTTGACAATGGAAGATAAATTATCTATTTTAGTGATGAAAAATGTATGTTGACTTCTACATTTGGACTTAATTTCTATAACTTGTGAAACAAAATCCACCCACAGCCATCTCTTGGACAACTTCCATAATAACTGGAATTGCTGGAAGAATCAGCAGCCACAAAACGCCGAATTATATCCAGGCTCACAAAATACACATTAGCATATTGAAGAGATATTCGATTGTACAGATTGATTTAATAATCAGGCCATTAACTGCAGACGATGCCGGCTTGGAGTTGAGCTTGAGCAGACCAGAAAACAAACTGGGACCATGTACTCACCTGCACTTCAACTCTGATCATTCATTATTCTATAATGAGTGCTTGGCAGAGTTTATACATTCAATGACAATGAAATCATTTCCTGGCTCAAGGAAATTCAGTTACAGTCTAAAGATATTTTATTAATGTAATTAAAGTCAATGAATGACCTGTACCACTGCCAATAAGCTGAATACTGGTGCAACATTATCAGGATTGGGCATAATGAACCTTCTTCTGCTCATCATTTTGAGGCCGTTTCCAATTCATCATCAAGTCTCTGTAGGGATACGCTTGCTGGGAACTGCAGTCCTCCTGAGTGACACTTTGTGTTTGTGCTAATTAATTCATGTGATTTCTCAGCACTAGTTCCCTCCACCCCCAAGTGATGCTTCTTCAAAAATGAGTCCATTGGTGAGTCACCCAAGTCACATTCCTGCTGGCCAAGTGCAGCCCATTAAGTGGTCTTCGCTGCACACAGGCCAAGTGAGCTTCCGGAGGAATATTCTCCCTCCACAAAAACTAACTGGCGACCATCTTGAGGGACATGTTAAGGGGGTATTCAATCACTGAGCATCCTCAGGACCACTTCGCCTGGGCTGGCACCAGTTAGTGAGCATCCTCAGGACCACTTCCCCTGGGCTGGCACCAGTTAGTAGATTCTTGTAGAAGAATCAGTTCAAAAGAAGATTTATCAGTAATACACAGTTTGAATAATACTGTCTCTCTTCTGATTCTAGTTCAATATCTCAGTCTTTCAATTGATAGCATTGCTGCCTCTTGTATTAGGAAGTTGTGGGTTTGTGTCCTATTCTAGGGCTTGATCTCTGCTGAAATCTCCACCTGAGGGGTTGATCCGAGGCTTTCTCACTTGTAGTAGATGTTAAAGTTTCAATGAAACTACTTGAAGAGTGTCCAACATTCCCCCCTCAATCAATCAACACTCCGTCCATCCACTGTGTTTTGTCGTAGGGCAGGTCCTAACTCAAGTCTCACACACGAGATTCTTGAGTCACCTACTAGGGAAGAGTAGCTGAGGTGGTTTCCTGTTGCCTTTAACCTCAGAGTACCTATTCCTAGATGGGCTGCAAACAAAGCTAAAGACCTACCCTTTATGATGGGTTAAGGGCAGCCAGACCCATTGGACACCAGTACCCTGCTGGAAGTCAATATAGTATTCAGAGCCTGCTCTCACTGGGGCAGTCTGGAGTGGGGCCTGAACCGACTACTGAGCCAGTGGGTACTCCTCCGAACACAAGCCCTCCGCTGGATGTCAACCCAGTATTCAGAGACCATATTCTAGTCTCCACTCACTGGGGTTGTCGGGAGTGGGGCTCGAACTCATTACCACCTGACACAGAGGCGGGAAGACTATCACTAAACGAAAGGCTTATTTCCTAATGAACATGACCAAAACAAATGAAATGGTCATTCATCCCATTGCTCTTTGTTTGTCTACATAACAGTTACTGCACTCAAAAAATAATCCACTGTGTGAAATGTTTTGAGAGGTTGACAACACGAAGAGGTGCTGTATAAATGGAAGTTTATCTTTCATTTGTTTCATTCATCAAAGTTTCCCAATCTTCACAATACTTTAAGTGGCAGCATGTTTTGTCCTACATGGGCTCTGTATTGTGATGTCTTTTGGTTAAAAATAGCAAGAAAATCTACACCAAACGCATAGGAACAGGAGTAGGACATTCAGCCGCTCGAGCCTGTTCTGCCATTCAGTTAGATCATGGCTGATCTGTACCTCAACTCCATCTACCCACATTGCTCCATATCCCGTGATACCCTTACCCAACAAAAATCTATCAATCTCAGTCTTGAAAGTTTCAATTGACCCCCAGCATCTGCAGCCTTTTAGGGGAGAGTTGCTGATTACTATTACCCTTTCTGTAAAAATGTGCTTCCTGATTTCATTTCTAAATAGCTTAGATCTCATTTTAAGATTCTGCCCCACTCAAAATTTGAAACCCACGATTCGCAATCTATAATCAATTGTTGTCAGTAACTGGAGCCTGCACAAGATAAACTTGAGACACAATACCGCAACACATTGAGGGAATTAGATACAAGGTTTGAGCAATGTGTCCACATCACCTGTGCCCCGAGTTGCATTATATCCTTTAATGTATTAAACCAACTGCGTTATCACTGATGGGGACAGGTTTATTCCATTTTCAGCCATTGGCACAAAAGGTCATGGAGGACAGGAGCAGACTGCACACCCCTATAAATTAACTACATGTTTTGAACTGAAATAACATGAGGTTTTATTTCATTGTGTTAACAGGGAACAAATATAACCCATGTGCACTACAAGACATTAACCTGAGGTTTGGTACAGCCGAAATAAAAATACAAAAAGCCTCTCCTGTATCTGATTCACTTCGTACAGTGGGATAATGGTGCGAAGGACAGTACAATTGCTGCCATCAAAGTAACTTCACTGTGTGGTGAGAGAGGTATTTCCATACTGAAGGACACAGAGGGCTCGATTTGAATTCCCGAGGCAGGTTGGAGTCGGGTTGCGTGGTGGGCAGGTTCGGGAGCCACTTCCGGCAGGAACAGCTGCAGATATGCAATTTTTATTCTACCTTGTTAATTTCATGGAGGCGCACTGGCCGGTCCAATGAGTGGGATCGGGTTGGCTGGCTGCCTCTGATGATGTCATAATAGCAGCTGTTTTTAAAGCTGCCTTCCAGCCTGAGCCTTTCTATTGTGGTTTCCTGCACTTCTTTTCAAAGCTATGACTTCTTCCAGAGGCAAGGTAGCTCCTCGTTTTAATGATGAGACCCTCCAAGTTCTTGTGGATGCTGTCAGAGGGCGCAGGGAGATTCTCTTCCCTCCTGATGGCCGGAAAAAGCCTCCTCAGCAGACCAAGGCAGCCTGGCTGCGCATTGCTCAGGAGGTGAGCGCAAGGTCCATTTATGCACCCTCATGGATCCAGTGCCGCAAAAGGTTTAATGATCTTGAGAGATCAAAAGTGAGTATCCCATCTCACTTGACTTCACTTTGCTTCCCTTCTCTTCTCATCACCAGCACTCTGCTTTGTAAGCCTCCTCCTTCACATCCCACCTTACTCTTATTTC